>CAUJRU010000269.1:600000-847500 GCA_963277665.1 Viscum album | reverse complement strand
TTGCCTCCGGAACGTGAGGTAGAATTTTTTATTGAACTTGTTCCAGGAGTGGCACCGGTGTCGATTCCTCCTTATAGGATGGCTACACCAGAGTTGCAGGAGCTCAAGAAGCAGTTGGAGGAGTTGCAGACAAAGGGTTTCATCTTACCCAGTACTTCTCCTTGGGGTTCTCCTGTCCTGTTTGTGAAGAAGGCAGATGTTTCCCTTAGGATTTATGTGATTATTGGAAGTTGAACCAATTGATGGTTCAGAACCGATATCCTTTACCAAAAATTGATGATCACTTTGATCAGCTTCGAGGAGCCCGAGTGTTCCTGAAGATTGACTTGAGGTCCGATTATCATCAGTTTCACGTTAGACCATCTGATATACCTCTCACAGCCTTCCGGAGTAGGTATGGTCTATACGAGTATATGGTTATTCCATTCGGCCTCACAAACGCGCCTAAAGTGTTCATGGAACTGATGAACCGAGTGTTCCATCCGTACTTAGATTCCTTCATGGTTGTCTTCGTGGACGATATCTTGGTGTACTCTCACACTTGACACGACCATGCTAACCATCTTGAGATTGTTTTGAGTACACTAAGAGAGCACAAGTTATATGCTACGCTCTCAAAATTCCACTTTTTGATGGATCAGATTCACTTCTTGGGTCATGTGATCTCAGAGATAGGAGTATCATTCGACCCAGAGAAAGTGAGAGAAGTAGTTTCCTAGGAGTAGCCGAAGAACGTCTTTGAGGTATGAAGTTTTCTTGGGCTAGTTGGATACTACAGATGCTTCATATAGAACTTTTCACGCTTAGCAGCACCACTGATGGGTCTGACTAAGAAGGGTGCAAAGTTCTTGTGGTTAGATTCTTGTGATTCAACCTTTCAGGAGTTGAAAGGGAGGCTGACTTTAGTGTCGATACTTGTCTTTCTAGATCCAGGCAATAGCTATATTGTTTTCTGTGATGCCTCAAGTATTGTTTTGGGAGCTATGCTTATGCAGGGAGGAGTCGTTGTGTATAGGTCTTGGCAGTTGCGACCACATGAGAGGAATTACCCGATGCATGATCTTGAATTGGCTTTTGTTGTTCATGCTTTATGTTGTTGGAGACATTATCTGTTGGGAGAGAATTTTCTGGTTTTCACCGACCATAAGAGTCTCAAGTACATCTTCACTCAGTGTGATCTGAATTTGAGGCAATGAAGGTGGGTTGATTACCTTCAGTCCTTCGATTTAGAGCTTTCCTATATGCCTGGGAAAGGAAAAGCAGTGGATGATGTGCTGAGTAGGAGGACTCAGTTACAGACAATTTAGGAGGCTATCAGTGAGTGGAAGCTTATGGCTCTGTTCTCTGAAATGCATTTGGAGGTTCACAAAATACAGGGGCAGACTTTTCTCTCTTTTTTAGTTGTTACCTCTACTCTTCTTCATAGAGTTCGAATGAGGAATCTATCATATTTTGAAGGCCTAGTACTAAGGGAGAAGGTGTCAGGAGAGGACCCTATTACTGGATGGACCATAGGCGAGGATGTGATCTTGCGTTTCTAGGGGCACGTATGGGTGCCAGTAGACATACGTAGGAGCTGATGTGGGACTTTCATTCCTCAGTTTAGGCAGTTCATCTTGGCGTCACCAAGATGTATTGTGATCTACAGTGTCAGTATTGGTGGCCAGGTATGAAGAATGACATTGCTGGTTTCGTCATGAGGTGTTCCAGTTGTCAGTGGGTGAAGGCAGAGCATCAGTGACCAGCATGGCTTTTGCAGTAGTTACCCATTCTCGAGTGGAAGTGGAATGATGTTTCAATGGATTTCATGACTGATTTTATGAGGTCACTTTGAGGGAATGATGCAGTACGGGTTGTCATTGACAGACTCACAAAGGTTTCTCACTTCTTACCGATCAAGGATACCTTCAATGTTGATGAGATGGGATGGTTGTACATCCGAGAGATTTTATGCATGCATGGAGTTCCACACTCCATTGTTTCAGATAGGGATGCTCTTTTTACTTCTCGGGTCTGGCAGGGGCTTCAGAAGGCATTGGGTACACAGGTACTTCTGAGTACAGCTTACCATCCTCAGACAGATGGCCAGTCTGAGCGTACGATTCAGGTGCTTGAGGACATACTACGGGCATGAATTCTAGATTTTGGAGGTTCTTGGGAGAAGCATATACCTATTGTGGAGTTTTCCTACAACAATAGTTTTCAAGAAACTATCAAATGACACCTTATGAGGCTTCGTACGGTAGGCCGTGACGATCACCCTTATATTGGATGGAGGCAGGAGAGGCAGATTTTTTGGGACCTCGTCTTGTCCAGGAGACCACAAAGCAGATAGAGATGATTCAGAAGAGGATGGCTACTGCACAGTCTCGATAGAAGTCTTATGCTGATCAGTGGAGATGACCTCTGGAGTTTGAGGTCGGGGATCAGGTTTTCCTGCGTGTCACACCGAGGTTGGGAAACAGGAGGATTAGGATACATGGTAAGCTTTCTATGAGGTACGTCAGACCGTTTGAGGTGTTGGAGAGAGTTGGTTCGGTTTCCTATCAATTTCAGTTACCTCCGAGGTACCAGGATATGCATGATGTTTTTCACATTTCTCAACTCCGACGTTACTTTTCAGACATGTCTCATGTCTTTCAACCTGAGGAGGTTGAGCTCGAAGTGGATGCATTGTTTGAGGAGAATCCTATCCATATTGCTTATTGTAGTACAAATGTTCTCTGTGGCCGGTCTGTTCCTCTGGTACGAGTGCTATGACATCACGGGCGAGTACAGGATGAGACTTGGGAAAGGGAGGCCGAGGTACGAGCACAGTGGCCGCAACTGTTCGGGGTTTCTTTTTCTACGCTGCGCTAGGGAAATTTGGGGGTGAATTTCTTTAAGGGGGGAAGTTTGTAAGAACCCAGATCTTCATTTTAGGTATTTTTTTCCTTTTTTGGTCATTTTTTAGAAAAAGAGGAAATTCTAGAAATTTTCTAAGTACACGCCGTGTACTTATTTACCGTAGGAGGCCGTATGCTGGCTGTGTAGTATCCACACACACAGTCGTGTGGGAGTGACTTGGAGGCCTCTTAAAGTGGAGTATGGAAACGGTGAGTACACGCCATATAATTCAAAAGTACACATCGTGTACTTTCCTTTTTTTCATTAAATGCACCGAGGTCGCGTCTAATCGCTAGAACTCTCTCCTTTTAGGTCCCGTTCTACTGAGAGCTCTGTACGACCGTAGATCTTCGACGAACCCCCAAGCGTGTGTCCGTCCTCTGAATCGAACACTGTCGGTTGTGCTAGAATCACATCGGTGAGTTCTCTCTTCTCCTTGAGCCTTGTTTCATGATTCCTCTTCTTTATCAAGTTATCATGGGTTGAACATTTTGGATTTTTTTGTAAATCTTTGGCGTTTTAGGGTGAATCAAGCTTCGAGGTTCACATATATCGATCTACTAATTCTAAGGTAGGTGGTTTGTGCCTTTCATTCAAAGTATTTGATTATTATGTGCAAATTCCACCAATACCCTTGAACGGGGTATTGCGTGTTTACTATTTTACCCCTATTGTTTTCCTACCATGCTTGTATGCCTGTGTAGAGGTTGTTTGGATATGAGTATGGTTTTTACCATACTTTGGATGTATTTTTTCCCGCACATATTCTGTTTACGACCGTTTGGTCCTGATTGGACTTAGGCTGCCTTGCCTGTTTTCCATGCTTGTTGTTGTAGGATGGAGAGTTTGTATTCTAACATGCTTGATATGCTATAGACAGTTTAGCCAAGTAGTTCTGTAGGTTTACTTTGGCCATATTGAATTTATATGCTCGTTGACCTACATAGGGCTATGAGAACCTGGTGTGGTAGACTATAAGGGGAATTGACAATGAGTACTTCCTCAGAGAGTCTATAAACGAACTGGGCTATAAGGGGAATTGATCGAGTGAGATTCCTCAGATAGTCCTTGAACTTGGGGCAATAAGGGGAATTGATTATGAGTGCTTCCTCAGAGAGTTCCTGACTACCTTAGACTATAAGGGGAATTGACTGTGAGTGCTTCCTCAGAGAGTCTTTATGAATTATTATGACTGAACCAGAGGGGTTTAGATGAGTGCACTTCCCAAAGTGTTGCTTGTACTTCTTAGGTAGGACCAGAGGGGGATGGCTGTGAGTACTTCCCAGAGGGTTACCTATTTGATTAGCTATTTCTTGATGTTGAAACTGTGGATTGTTTACTACTTATTACTTTTCTGCTTACTTCATTCTATACTTTACCTGCCATATATTCACTTACTGTTAGACACAGATCTTTGGGTGGTTGCCTAATGGGATTTAGTCTCACACCCTGTTTGGGTCATGCTTTTGGTCCCAAATAGATTATATTGTTGCAGGTATAGATAAGGGAAAGCACCCTTCTACTTCAGGTACTTGACTTGATGTGGAGCTGGAGAGCATGAGACCAAGCTTAGGCTTGCGATGTTGAGGAGTTGTTTATCTTTTTCTTTTGTAATTTGGCTTAGTACTATTTGTATTTCTAGCATTGTGAGTTGTTTGGATGCTTTCCTAAACATATGTATCATGCATCATTTTATATATATATGTGACCCAGTTGTTTATTATTCCAGTCTTCCACTATTTACTGTTGTTGGATATTTACTACTTCCACTATTGTATCTATTTGTTTACTTCTATTGTGTACTATTCCAATGAGGGCATAGTTTCCCCAATATCACACCCAAGGCCCTCGCTGCTAGTCAGCAACCTCTAGAATTTGGGGAAATTTTCTTGAGGCCATGTGACCAACTGGGTACGAGGCGCCTCTGGGTGGCTTTCGGAATCGGGACGTTACAGTGGGATAGTTCCTTAGACTCCTTTTTAATGAATTTTAGTTTACTCTATCTTGTTTATGGGATCAGAATTAATGTTAAAAGGGGTGATGATTCTAGTGGGTTGGATCTGGGTTACACCTTTGTTCATGACTAGGCATAAAATTTTAAATGGTCAGATAACGGTTGACCAAGGAACATCAGTGAAAGTTAGTTATAGGCTTCGGTGGATGTGGATGGTGAATAATGTCGGATGCCTTGGAGGAAGGCATTACAGTTTAGTTTGTGATGTGTCAGCCATATAATCTAGGCATCTTCGATAATGGTCAACCAGAGGTGGTTTGACTATTATCCTTATTGTTTACGTATACGGTTGGTAAAGGACCATTTTTGGGCACATCATCAGGTGGAGGAGAGTGTAGTTTGTGTCAGCTGAGGCTTTTCATGGAAAGATGACTTGACTTGGATAACGATGTCAGTGGGTAATCAACCATTTAATCATTTTGAAAATCATGCGATAAACATTATTATAATTCTTAGAGGAATATTTTTTAAGGAAATTCCAATGGTGGAGATACCATGGTTTGGAATTGGCCCCCTTTTGTGATAAAATCAATGGTGGGGAGAACCATTGGATAGATGTTTAATAAGGATACAATGTGATCATGTTTATAGCTAAATAGGATCATTAGTACTGGTGTCTAAGTATGAAAAGAGGTGTAGCTGGTTTTTCATGTGATGTTCCACATGTTAGTAGGTGAAGGTGGAATATCAGTGACCAGCCAAACTTTTATAGTAGTTACCTATTACGAAGTGGAAATGGAATGATGTCACAATGGATTTCATGACCAGTTTTCCAAGGTTACCTCAAGGTAAAGATGTCATGTGGGTTATTGTAGACAAGATCATGAATGTTGATCATCTATTACCAATCAAGGATACCTTTAGTGTGGATGAGCTTGGGGTGTTTTATATCCGTGATATAGTACGACTCCATGAGGTCTCATGCACTATCATTTATAATAGGGATACCTAGTTTACATCTTGTTTCTGGTAGAGTTTTTATAGGTAACTAGGTACAAAAGTTCTTATGAGCACAACATACCACCTTTAGACTAATGGCTGGTCAGAGCTTATGATATAGATTCTTGAGGACATTCTATAAGCATTAATCCTAAATTTTGGGGGCTCTTGAGAGAAGTATATACCCATGTTTTAGTTAACCTAAAATAACAGTTATCAGGTAACTATATAGATGGAAATTTATGAGGCTTTATACGATAGTCCATGTAGATCACCCCTATGATTTTTAGAGGTAGGTGATGCAACTTTACCAGGGCTTCATCTCATGCATGATACTTTTAAGTAGATCCAATTGATTCAGAAATGGATGGATACTGCACAGTCTCGAAATATGTCTCACATTGATCTCCATAGATGAACTCTAGTGTTCTAAGTCAGGGATCGAGTATTCCTATAGGTTTTACCAATCTTGGGTCACATATAGATTAGGAGATAGGGTAATCTTTCACCATGATATGTCAAACCATTTGAAATTATGGAGAGAGTCGGGTCAGTAGCCTATCAATTTTAGTTACCTTAAAGGTACCAATCCATGAATGACGTCTTTTGCGTATCTCAACTATGATGCTATAATTTGGACTCATCTCATGCTTTTAATCACAATTTGTTTGAGCTACATGTTTGTGCATCCTTTAAGGAGCATTTTATTCATATATTTGACTGGAGCACAAAGGTTCTCCAAGGATATTTTGTTCCTCCAGTATAGGTTATATGGAAGCAAGAACATTTAAAAGATGAGAATTGGGTATGGGAGGCCGATGTATGTGCTTTATGGATAGATTTGTTCTCAAAAGAATCATGAACACACTTTAGAGGGAAATTCAGGGATGAATTTCTTTAAGGGAGAATATTATAAGAACCTAGGTTTTTGTATGAGGTAAAAATCCATTCTTTTTTAGTTTTAATGTTTAAATATGGACTAATGTGAATTCCATTTGAGGTCATGGAGGTATAAAGGTTTTTTAGGCTTTTTCAGAGCCTAGAACCCATGTTTTTTTTGTTTTAATCCTACTACATAGTTAGTGCAAACCATGTGGGGCATGTCATATGGTTTGAAAAAACCATGCGAGTATGAAAAAAGAGTAGGTAATGGATGCACGGTTAGTCCAAACTATGTGGAATAGGACACATGGCCGTGTGGATAGGTCTATAATTTTTATAGATTTTAAAAGAGGATTTTTCAGGGTTTCCCCACAATTAGTCAAATAGTGTGAGGAAACTGTGCGGGTGCCCCTCCTCTTACAGATAACCGTGCGATTTTTCTAACAGTTTTCCAAACCATGCCCCTAAAAAATGTGGTCCTTTAAATTCTAAAATTTTATAATTTTTCATTATATTAAAAATCTTTTAAAACCCTAAATTGGTTTTCATTCTATGCACAACAGCTCACCCCCTTTTGAGAGAAACCCTCGATGTCAATCCTTAGATTTGAGGATTCTTCTTCATCTGATTTCTAATTCAAGTGTGGAACATCTCATTGGATCTGTAATGGTGAGTAATAAATTTATTTTTATCCATTATTCATTCTTCTAGATATTATATATTCTATTTGGATTTAGAATCATATTCGCTAATTTTAGGTTCTTCATCTGTTCTTCAGTTTTCTCCCAATCTGAGTCGAATCTGGATCTGATACTGTATAAGAAAACCACTAATGAGATAAGGTAGGTGGTCTATACAAATTCCTCTAGTTTTGGTGCTTTATTAGGATACCTACTACTAGGTCGACCATTGGAATTTTCAACGCGACCCTGATTTTGAACTGCTTATTCAATTAGATGTAATCGAACCTATTAGGGATGCCCTTAGGTTACATTGTGATGTGTTAGTAGTCGTTTCCCAAATCATGGAAACCCATGGGGTGTGACTTATGGAATTACATTTTTATTCCTTTGTAGAATCATAAAATAGGTTAATTATCATGATTTACTATATGTAGGAAGCCCAATCATAATTAAATCAAATTGAATTATTGATTAGGGAGATGTCCTATCACTTTACCAAATGTTATGTGGACATTACATGCTTGAAATGGTTGAATGGATTAAATGCTAAATGGTTTAATGAGTGGTAATAATCATTTGGTTGATTTGAATTTCTTAAAGGGTTAATTTAACAAAATTGTAAGTGTGAGTGGGTAAAATTATGTTATATATTTGAATGTGAATTGTAAACAATGAATGGGTATACTTATTGGTGGTCTTGGATTTGTTTTTTGATACATGAGTGGGTATACTCAAGTGATGGAATTGAAATTGAAATGGTGATTAGAAGATTGGATTTTTCAATTTATTTTTATTGTTTAACTAGTTTTGGGATTATACATTATGTTATGATTTAATATAGTACATTTAATTATTTAGAAATGGCGCCTAGAAGAAGTAATGAGAACTCCACCAATGTACGTGATCTAAAGAGTAAGAAGGATCATATATTTCATGGTCCTAAGCCAAAATTTCTAAGGGAAATAGTATCCAAAGTATTATCATCATATGAGAAAATAATATCATGTGTTAACAAGATAAGTAAATAATTATCCAAGTCCCATGGATTTGAAGGGATGCAATAAAAGAAGAGTATGACCAAGAAAAAGATAGATAAAGGGAAGGTAAATAAGGATTTTCCCACATGTGATAACTATGAAAATAATCACAATGGAAAATGATTAAAGGGAATTAGAGTTTTTCATAAGTGTTTAGATAAGGATATCTATGCTAAAGAATCCAAAGAGAAAAATAAAAAGGATACTATTCAGTGTTACAACTAAAAGAAAATGTGACATTATGCAAATGAATGTCTCAAGCATCAAAGGAATATAACTCAGATGATGTTATTGTATAATGATCAAGTTATGATACTTCCTAATATGAATATTAATTATTAATATGAATATTAAATAATTATGTCATTTTAATATTTTATCAGTAATGTATTGGTTATAAGAATTATGGAATATATGAGGATTGTACTGTAGTACCTTTTTATTAAGGGTTTGAGAATCATATGTTGAATGGTACTAAGAAAACATATTAATTATAAAGGTAAAATTTTAAAAAAAGATTATTTAGGGAAAGAAAACCCATAATATGTTCCTGATGGTGAGATAATGATGAAGAAATTATTTATTTTGATAAGTACTGAATACCTTGGAACTGAATAATGAATTTTTGACAAGTGGTATATTCTATCATGGATGGATTTTACAACACTTTTGGATTTAAGGTATATATCCAATAACATGTTTATTACTTAGGGAATAATGAATAATGCATGTTTCCAAAAAACAATTATGGAAATTCAAGTTATTACTATATTTCAAGAGGATACGTAATGAATTTATTCACATATTTGGAATGTAAAAATTTAAAGCCTCTTAATGTTGACTAGAGGATAATGGTATGTTAATTTTATAAATTTAGTGACATTCTTTATAGAGTGTTGGACCATAATATTTTATAAAATTTAACCATTTATGAAATGGTTTAAGTTGATATTTGGACAAGGTTTTATAGATTTTTGTATTACTTCACCATATAAGACAAAAAGTAGAAACAATTCAAGGCACAACAAAAGGATAATATTGAATTTATAGAAATTTATATTTACTTATATTCTTATAGATTGATATAATTCCTCAAGTATATAAAAAAAGTGTCTTGAAACCAAAATTTTTTTCTTAGTACCTTCGTTCCCTATGAATCAAATAACCCTTAAATCATCACTAATTTAGGAATTTATGATTGTTAACTTTCTCCTAACCATATTCTCTAGAAATATCCATTAGAACTTTATTTTTATATTTTTCCTTTGTATCCATGTTTCCATTTCCCACCTATGTTCTCCTACTAAGGGACTTATTTACGTCATCATTGTACTTCCCTTTCTTTTTTTTAAGAATATGTGATATTAACCATTTTATGATGTTGGTCTTTCAACAATAGTTTATTTACAATCACTCTATTACTTAAATGAAGTTTAAATTGTGAGAATGAAATTTATTTAAGGTGGAGATAACGTAACACCCCAAAAAATATAAATTAATAACTTTATATTCGATAACGTATATGACACACGACAACAAACATGTAAGGGGATATAATACCCTGATAATTTAAAATATATTTAATATTTTAAATAGATTCTATATATTATATATTTTTCAATTCATGGATCACTGATTTAGATTACATTACATGAAAGATATAATTTCTTTAAAATCTTACATTACACGCAAGACCAAGTTTTAACCGAAAAGTAATATCTTATTAAATTATTATTATTTAATATAATAAGAATTAAACTAGAAATTAAATTAGTGGTTATGAATATAATTAACTATCTTATGGAAATATATGGTTAATACAAATATAAAATTAATTCATAGGTTAAAAATTAATTAGAAATGAAAATAAGAACCAATTAGATATAAAAAGAATTATTATTATTTTTATGCTTCCAAAAGAGTTTGGTCTTAATAAACATAATTAATTACAATTAGTTAATGATTTTAATGAAATATATTTTTTATATATTCAATAAAATATTTTTTATATTCATCCATTAGGTTTTATAGACATAAGATAAGAACAAACCCAATTTCACATATAAATACCTATATATTTATAAAGGCAATTTTACCGCCATTTAAGGGAGAACCTATTTTAAATATTAATTTTGACACTTTTATTGATTTAATATGTCAAAATAAAATTCATATTTGAAATAAAAACATAAAAATTAGGTTAGGGTTAATTTTGGATATTTTTATGAAATATTTCATTTTTTATGAATAGTTAAAAATACCGAATTTTAGTTTGAAACCGTTTTTTCATCTAATTTATTTATAAGGATAAATTATAGTTTTAAATATTTTTAAAGTTTAATTAGATAATATTTTTATAAATTAATCAAATTTAGTTCATTGGAATCAATTTTACTTTGAAATTGACTATAAGAACATAGAAAACTTTTGGATGTTTTTACATTAAAAACACGCTTTGTCGTGCCGTCTACCGGACTAAATTTAAATTAATTTCTTCCACTTATATGATTTGAATTTGAAAATATGGATTAAATATTTTGAATCATAATATTTTATAATTTATAATAATACCACATTTATTTTACAAAAAATATTAGTGAAAGTAATTAAAATTAATTACAATTATTAAGGCAAAATTAAGCTTATCAAAGGACTAAACCTTTATCTTAGGGGCCCAAATGACCTATAAACTTGTCAAAAACCCATTTTATAGCCATAAATAGTCCATTAACCTTAATTTATTGAGTTTATTTTGTTTTTTAAGACTTTTTAGGTAAAAACGTTGGTACACCTAACTTCTTTTCAAAAATATCAAGTGAGTCTTTTCCATCCCTTATAAAATCCTACCACCTATACCAATTTCTCACACCTCTCAAAACACTTAGGTTTAGAAAATTTATGCCTATATATCTTCCCAAAATCCCTTCCCTTGACCTTGAAGCCTTCCTTTGGGTAGAAATCCTTCCTAATATGCCTTTTGGTACAAACCAAAAGTAATTACCCAATTAAAAGGTAACATCTTCTCTCAAGATTTTTAATTTTATTTCCATTATCCAATCCATAAAATCTTCTTATTTCATGATTAAATAAAACATAGTATAATAAATATAATAGGATGTTTTTATTCAATGTTTTCTACTAACACTTATACACACTTCCATCTAATGGGTAATAAACATATTGTTTCTGCGTTTGGTGAACTATTGCCTCATGAAATGATGATTGTTCATTTTTACTTTAACACCTATCATGATGGATATTATTATGGAAAATATGTTTATATATGTTATATATTATATTTATAATTCCTTTATTATTGTTTATTTTTTTATTTAGAACATACCTTTATGTTTTCCATCTTGTGTAAATATGATAATTTCGTTTCAGGAAGTGTGGACTACCATCCCCTCAAAGTGATATGACTCGCTCATGCCATAAATCAAATGTATAAAGGTTGATTTTAATAAATATATGTAACATATAAAATAAATATATAATACATTAATTATAATATACATATTTATCATTTAGTTTTCATTCTTTTAATACAAAAAAGAAATTAAAGTAGCATTTATGCGTACGTATGGCCTACCGTCTCCATGAACGATGAACTTCATTTCTAATCTCTAAATATTATAAACTACTATAAATACATATATACATAATATATATTATAATTAATTTATGATTTTTATTATGAAAATGATGAAATAATGATCTAATTAATAGGAATAACAAATCACAAGTCAAAACATACTTGAGAAAACTAGGCGATTAACACCCGAAATAGTTAAAATAATGAATGAGTGGTATGAGACACTTTTAAATGTTTAAGGAATATTTTTACTCAATAATTTTTTAATGTAACAACCCTTTCTATCAATTATCCTCCTATGAGGTATTTTTTTATAAATATGTATCCTTTATTCAAAATGGATATTTTATAAGACATATTATTTATTCAATATGAAAAATTATTTGGACATGTAAGACACGGGTTGGGGACCATTTAAGGTAAGCCCTATAGGTTGGGGACCAGTTAATGAAATCCCCTTGATGCATCGATATTCTCATGAGATGAAATAGATAGCGAAAATAGATGGGTTTCTACCTAATATGCTAAAACATCTTGTAATAGGTCTTGATGGTACTAGTTCTATGTACCTAGGAAACATGAAATCCAATAACTAAGAATTTACCTCATTTAGACTCAGTTATTATTTATACATGAGATCTTTTTCATCAACATATCTATGGATTTATTTAATTTTCAATTTATTGATTAATTTCATGTGTTTTAGTTTATAACCTTTCCATATTGATTATTCCTTATCTAGTTTTTTAAATGGAATGTGTGTTCAATTATTTACCTTTCCATATATATTTATTCATTATTTCTTCCATTGTACTTACCCTTATTGATCATTTGAGGTCACCCTTATTATGTTTCTTTTCCTAGGTTATGAAAAAGAGAACTTTGAATAATCTTTTAAGGATGTAGTTTATTTCATTTTATCGCATAGAATGTTTTTTTCTTTTCAAATTATATTATGGGTATTATGTATGTAATTTGGATTTCAAAGACTACTAAACTGATCAGTCCTTTGGGATTTGATTCCTTTTAATTATGATAATGTAATAAAATAATGCACCGGCTCTAGGCTCTTAGGGTCGGGGTGTTATATAGATGCTCCTAGGACTCAATGAGGTTGCCTTGGTATTCGAAACCTTGGATCTAGACCTTCGTGTTATGACCCTTTGACATACGGAATGACCATGAGAATTATGACATGTTTTGTTGAACAGCTTGGCCATGGATGTTTCTGACACTTTATGTTGTATAGAAATTCTATGATTGATATGGTTTATACAACAATACCATAGTTGAAAGGATATGTGTGGATGTACAATGAGGCTGTGTTTGTTATTTCAGTTATTTATAGCTTCCTTGTTTTAGGATCTAGTAATTGTTTTGTAAATATCCTTGATAGTCCAGTTAGTACCACTTTCATAGTAGTGGACATTCCACGGGAACTTTTCTTTTCCTTTATTCTCACCTACTTTACTATTTTCCTTCTTATCTTGTTACATTGCACAATATGGAATTGTATATTTCTTGGGTGGTTGCTTATTGAGATTTTATCTCACATCCTTTTTTTACCCTTAGAGACCTAAATAGATTATATGGTTATAGGTATTGATAAGGTCAATCGCCCAAAATACATGTTTTTGATTTCTTCTTAGGAGTAGGAGAGCATGAGACCAAGATGAGGCTTACGATGCTACTGTGACACTTTTTTGGTATTTTTGGATTTTGGATACTTGTGTTGTATTGTACTTACATGTATCTATTTTGGATACTTTCTAGATACATGTATCATAATTATTATATTTGAGATGTTTTTGGAATTATTATATATTTCTATCTTTTTTATTTATTTGTTTTATGATTGTGGAATCTTCTTCCACTACTTATATATTATTCTTATCCATTTTGATACACTATGATGATGAGGGAATAGTCTCCCCACTGACATGTCTATTCCCTCGCTGCTATTCGGTAGCTACTGACATTTGGGGAGATGCGATTGAGGCCTTATGACCCATTGAGATTAAGGCACTATTGAGTGGCATTCAGGTCCAGGATGTTACATATCCAATATTCATATATGATATGAGTGAGACGATTCATTACCTAAATAGATAATTTATGGGATAAATTATAAATAATCCTAAAGCTTAGTAAAATATGGGTCTTGTACCTTTAATGGATATGATGGATTTTAAAAAGATTCATCATTTTATAGATGTAAATTTAATAAAATTCCTTATTAAATGTTTGTAAAACACGATACTCATCTGATAAAAGATTATATTTTAGATTAATAATATCATTATCATCAAACTTAACATTAATATCAATCCTTGATAAGTAGAAGATTAATGTAAGAAACTTCTAATTCTAGTAAATTAAGAAAAATTCTTAAGAGGAAATTTATGTGTTAGATAAATAACTTCCTAAATAAATCAACAGCTAAAGTTATTCAATTAGTGAATCAAGATGCTTATTAAGATCATATAATGTCTCAATAAATGTTTCAAATGTATTTTATGAAAAATAACCAAACAAGCATTAGTTGCTAATCTTATAATTAATATTATTGAGCATGCAAGTGTCTTAGTGGAACTAAAGGTATCCTCTAAGGCTTGTTCATATTATTAAATTCATTTAGTTGGAAATGCTTTGACAATGTGAATGAGTTCAAGGAATTTTTACCTTATTTTCTCAAAGTGTTTAGGAATAATGAACTAGGATATATGATGTCTAGGTTCTAGTGCAGTTTAAATATTATAAGTGGGTAAATGTTCAAAACAAAAGAAGAAAAATTAGTTGGAGTGTCGAAAAAAAATTCTTCCAGAATCCAGTTTAAGTCATTGAAACCAAAAGTAGTAATAAAGAATGAGGAGTAAATATTCCATATGATGGAATTATCAAGATACTTGAAGGGGTTTGTGAAACTTCATGGAATTTCCATGTTAGGTATTAGTATTATAGAAATTAATTATTTTATTTTGAAAGGTATATGATATCAAATATATAAGTTATAAATGTTATAAATATAAATGTGTTCAAAATCAAAGGAATAATTGAAAAAGATTTTAGTTTTCATTCAAGTGATTAAGTAAAGAGATTCTATATCAAATATTTGAATGTAAAGGAATATATCAAGCTCAAATGAATTTTTATAAAGGATATGTATATTTGTCTCATTTCTCTTAATTGATAAGAGAAGATGTTAATTAAAAAGGGAATATAATGAGCAATATTATATAATGGATTAAATACACATTATTTATGATTCATTGGATTTTATAATATATTTAATAAGGATACAAGGATAAAAATGTTTCATGCGGGATAAAATTTGTTATCTAGATATTTGTTAAAATATTAGGGAATTTTTTCCCACCACCCATTAGTGAAATATTTAAAATAATAAAATTTTATTTTCAAAAAAAGCTCCAAATATATAAAATACTAAATATGAGTTTAATAACTTTGAATATATCATATTATATAAAAGGAAAAATCAGCTTTATCATTATTTCACATCAGATGCATATTTTTCATGAAGTGTAATAATATTTTTCCTTCAAATAACATCTTTGAGTTATCCCTAATTGATAATAATCATAGATTATTATGGGTTTTGATGGTATGTTAATATTAGCATGAGTGGAATCATGTAATCGATATAAAGAGTTATATATGACATATAAAAAATAGACTCATGAGGTAACAAGTTGATACTTTTTATCTATACTGAACCACCAAAGTATATCACATGGAATGTCATACAGTTATTAATATACATAGGGGTTTATTCTAACTATGAATCCCCATTACTTAAGGTTGGTGAGATACTTATTATGAGAACCTTCATACTTTAATACATTTCTTACACACTCCTTGAGGCTTATATAACTAGGGGTGGTTGGGTACGTTGTTGATCATGTCATCGGTGGGATTTCAACTAATATGGTATTTTCTACTCATATTATGAGTAAGTATATCTTGGAACTTGATTGAATTATACTAAGAAAATGAATTAAAATGATTAGTTGGGTGACATGCAACGTGATCAGCTAATTGGATTAGGGATAAGTGAGGTGATCATTTTTTAGATAAATGACATGTGATATATTCATCTACCTAGTTAATCTATTTTAGATAATCATGAATATATGATTTGGACTATATTATATTGAAATGTTCCATGCATATTTATCACTTTATGTCATGGGAAAAGGAATTATATAAGTATACATATATTTTATATGATGCATCTTGTGGTGGACATGTTCATATGGATATATGAGTGTGTTTGATTGATATCACACCAAACCCCTTTGTAGCTTGAGTAAAATTGATGTTTTTATCGAGGAAACTCTTTTATTATATTTATAAAATCATGATTTCATATTTTCATTCAGTTTTGGTTGGATTCACAAAGATTTTTGATGTTTTTCATAAAGTCCTTATGGGATTTCAGTGCAAGGTATAGATTGTTGGAAATACACTAAAACAAGGATATCATATTGTATGATATCCCCTGTGTCATAGTCTATAATGTGACATGAATATTCCACTATCATAGTATAAAATATTCATCTATCATAGTTTATGATAGGTTAGCGATATGGGATATCGAGTGTATGTTCACTACCATATATTCCATATAATTTATTTTAGTTATGAATCAATGGATTGATTCATTTATGTCTATAAAAACATATAATAATCATTGAAGTGTTCAATGATTATCAAAAATGAATATATATATGTTATCATAATGTATATCAGCTTTCATGTGATGGAATTTGATGTTCAGATCCCTTAATTGAATGAATGGAGCATATATAAAGGGTGGTGACCCTCCCATTGGATGTGTATGACTCCCACAATCAATAGCCAAATATTTCTTCACCCTATTTCACCACTCATCTTTTAAGATAAGGTACTAGAATAACATGGATGTTCAGGGGTCCCCTTGTTATGAATAGGGATTATAATGGCCGATGTACTACCCGTTGAGGTGAAAGTCCATTTTCTATCACTAAGTTATCTAAATCAAGCATACCCCATTGAATAGTACAAGATTTAGTTCACTATAATTCATGAATTCATGTTTCTATTTAATGTTATTTATGCTGCATATTTATTCATGATGATAGATCATACACTTTTATGGGTTTTCTTATGTTTCCAATATCATGTGATAATCCTACAAAACCCATCACTTAGGGAGGTGTAATTTTATTAAATGAATGACTTAACTAATTATAAATGTTAAACATGTTTAACTGTAATCCTTTAGGTATGAGTATCTTGAGTGAAAACATTATTATGATTAGTGTTCTATAATTTTATCCTATTGGGTGAATTAGGATAATAGACTGGAGTGTATTTATTTTTAGGAGAGTTAGGATGGAATAAAGGGTTATTATTTATTTGGTTGGATCCTTTTTTACCTCTCAATTCTTATCTTCTTTGTTAATTTTCTATCAATTATGTTTTTGGGATTCCTTTGAATATTATTTATTGATTTGTTTTATTTTATAGTTTCACAATGAGAGGTATTTTGGCCTTATTTATTTTTAATAACCTCCATCATGACTATTTTATGTGAGGTATAATTGGCATGAGTGTTTTTGTGTTTGTATTTATCAGAGTGATCACTCTTGTAGATGTATACGGAGTGTGGTGTTATTGTTGTAGAGAGGTGGATGGTATAACTTTTATGATTATGTGAATGTTATTAAGAATATGAGGATTTTACCATAATAATATATAGGTGATTCTAATTGGTTGGATGATGTTTGAGTAAGGTAGTGACTGAATATGAGAGATGTATTTTTAAAAGGCATGTTCTAACTTCTTATGTTCCAAGAAAGGTTTAAGGGTCAAGGTAAATTTAAATTTGGGTGAAATGATTATATTTTATTTGGTTAGGGACATATATTGAAGCATAGTTTGATGATTTCTAAGGCAGAACCTATTTGGGTGATAATTGGTAATACACCCAATGTTTCTTATTTTGGTTAATGTTATGATTATGAGAAATGTTTAATAAGACATCATATGGGATAAATTTTATGATGGGATATGGTTAGTGTTGAGTTATATCTTGATGTATTAACTTATATACTTTTTTATTCCATGATAATATCCTATTATTATATTTCTAGTGATTATATTCTTTTATAATCCATGACTAGCATATCCTAAATTATCATTTTTGCATGTCTATGTTTTGCTGCTAACGAGTTGATCTATGTTTTTTCATAACAATATGTATATTTTATTATTATATATGGATATATTGATTCTTGATAGATATATGATAAATAATGGGATGGGTACTGAGGTTCCTTGACTCTTGATAGGTTAGGCATCGATGAAACATGTCTTTGTGTTTATGAGTTATTTTCCCTCTTGAAATTTCCTTGAGGATATATAGTCACTCTTATATGATTTAAAGTTATACTCAAAATTAGGTATAGATCATCCTAGTGCTGCATGAGTTTTGATTTAGTACTTTTAGTATGGATTATCCTTGTGGTGTAAGAGTATTTTGTTGTTATTCTGGTAAAACTTATTTTTGTAGTGTGGAAGGATTCTATTTTTATTTGGGTATAACTCATTTGTGGGAGTTGAGATCTTTTTCATCTATCTAATATGTTTTTGTACACATAATATGTATATATACCTCAAAAAACATGTAAATATATATGTGGTATTTTAGGTATAAGAAAGTATGTATAGATAATTACTTGGATGGTTTATATATTGGCACAATATCAGAGTTGCATGATAATAATTCACCTGATAGTGGAGTGAGGGTGACCAACATTGGAAGAAGGCATCATCAGACACATATCCTGAGTGGTTTTTAGTTTTTTATTATTTTTTTCTACCAAATTTATTATTTTTCATTTATAATATTGATTGGTGTGATCAAAATTCATATAGACTGTTTGTATTCTATATTTTAATATAATTTCCACGAGGTCCCAACTGGAGGGTCCCATTTTCTTTTATTTATAGGAGAGTATGGTAGATATATTGGATAGTTCATTCCATATTTTTGGTATAATTAAGTAACAATCCATATTGTTTATAAAATAGGGTAAATCATTCTTTAAATGATTGATTCAGAACCTTGATGCTAATTTTATACCCAGACAATTGGGGAACATTCCCAAGGCTGTGATGGTCCAATCCAGTATGATAGAATATCCGGGATGGGTTGTTTCTAGTGGTATCAGAGTGGTAATGGTTTTGGTAATGAATTACTATAACATCCTAAACTCGTTCACTACATGAGTGTCCTAATCCAGAGTTTTATATTACCCTAGAAATGCCTCCCCATATATCAAAGGAATTCGAGTTACGACTAGGATGAGATAATATTCCATGAGGAGACTATTCCCTTTGCATCATCACAAATAGAAATAGATAAATCATGTAAACATCCATAAAAATATATAATATTAGATAATCATATATAAATTTATAGTGTTATACATATAATGATAAATAATAAACACCATTCCATACAATCATGAATCAAAAAGGAAGATCATTTAATGGGATGATCATATAAAACACACCACTAGGAAGAATAAATATAATAAAATGGGATACGTCACTACCATTACTCAACTATACCTTGAAACTATCTCCACATCCTTGCTAAACTCCTCTATCCCACTCACTTGTGTTAATGTTCATGCCCTGACCTACATTCCAACAATAAGGTCTGTATGTCCACTAAAGCACATGTATAGTGTGTGAGAATAAAAATCAACAGGCTAATAACATTATACCCCTAATAATATCCAATATACATTTATATGAATTCATAGTATAAAAAAGTGGCAAACGGTCACACAAATCACATACATCATATTACATGGTTATGAAAAAGACACCTTAACGGTCAACCCATACCCTCTTTGACTATGGAATACCACCTTTTTATTACATAACTTTTCATTACATAAGACAAAAAAAAGATCTTTTAAAGTTTATTTTCATGGAAATAAGGTATATAATACATGAAAACATAAAAAATGTTCTAAATCCACATGAAATACATCTTTATGGGTTCACTCTAGGTTATTTTTACTGCATGTCATATCCTGGGGATATACATCAAAGGAAAGGGGTGAGAATATATTCCAATAAGGGAATAAACAAGAGAGACATATAACATGTTATCTTGAGACATATCAATAATAACATGATTCATAATAATAAGTCATAAAAAATAGGAATATAATAATAACATGGATATGTGGATACAACATTTAAATGATACATTCATAAGTATATCACCAAGGTTTATCAGCAAGGTATCATAAATGAAAATTACCAAGGTTATTCACCAAGGTATCATAAAACATGTCATATCTAGAGATTAAATTATTTAACAAATAAATTGGAGCGCTATCAGGGTGCACAATTAATATTTATTAATTTCATGTGATCCACATAGATCATAAAAAATTATTTCATTAACAATCCATGGAGAATAATGAATGATTTTATTATCAAAATCTTTGTTTACAAATTTTCTTAAAGACCTGGTCATTACGTCATTTTTAACCAACAAAAGTAAATTTGAGTTTCATATATGTAAATAACCAAATAAAAAGTCATTTTTAACTATTTTTGAATACCCATTAAAGATAAAAGTGGTTTTGGTATTAAAATAAAAAGGAAAAGATAATTTCTTAGGATAAAGAGAGAAATTTTAGAAGTAAATTTGGAAGAATAATAGGTATAAAACATGGTTTTATAAAATGTTAAAATTAGTGGGTACAAGGGTAAAACATTCATAAAATAATATTATTATAGTAATGGGATAATATAAAGTGTAAAAAAGAAATTATTTTCAAATGATATTAATGAAATATATATTTTATATATTCAATCAAATATTTTTTTATAATCATATAATATATTTTATAGAAATAATATAAGAATAAACTAAATATTATACATAAAACCCTATATTTTTATTAAGGTGCTTTTACCGCCTTTTAATGGAGAACCCATTTTAAATCCAATTTTTGACTATTTTAAAAGTCTTATATGTCAAAATAAACTTAAAATTTTAAATAATAACATAAAAATTAGGTTAGGGTGAATTTTTATATTTTTCTATGAAGTTTCATTTTTTAATGAATAGTGATTTTTTTTAAAATATAATTCAAAACTACTTGTTCATATAATTTATTTATAAGGTTAAATTGTACTTTTAATTTGTTTTAAAGTTTAATTAGATAAATTTTTATCCATTAATCCAATTTAGGTAATTGTAATCAATTTCACTTTGAAAATTACTATAAAACATAGAAAACTTTTGGATGCTTTTACTTTAAAAACTCGCATTGTCGTCCCGCCTATGGGATTAAATCTAAATTAATTTCTGACACTTATGTGTTTTTAATTTCTCAAAATGGATTCCATATTTTAAATAATAATAATTTATAATTTATAATAAGTTCAACTAAGTTTTTGACCAAAAATATTAGTGAAAGTAATTAAAATTAATTACAACGATTAATTGTAAATTATGCTTAATAAAGAACTAAACAATAACCTTAAGGCCTAAAATGACCTATAAAATTGTAAAAAATATATTGGATTCCCATATTTTGACCCTAAAATCCCTTGGATCAACTTTTTACCATTATTTATCCACTTTCAATCAATAAAAATGTTGGTGGGGTTTTTTTTCTTTTAAAATATTACAAGAGTGTCACCCCTCCTCCATTATAAAAGGACGTCTTTCCTCCCACTTCCTCACACCTCTAAATCCACACAGGTTCATCCAAAATCTGACCAATTAACAACCCAAAATCCCTCCCTTCCTACTTGAAGTATTCCTTTGGGTAGAAATCAATCCAAGGAATCCTTTTGGTGCAAACCAAAAGGAGTTACCCGATTAAGAGGTAACATCTTTCCTAAAGCTCTTTAATGTTATTTCCATTATCCACTCCCTAAACTCTTCTTATTCCATGTTTATATAGAAAATAAAGTATCATAAATATACTATTATTTTTTTATGCTAATTTTTTGAACTACAATTATATACACCTCCATATAATGGGTAACAAACATATTGTTTATGTGTACGATGAACTACCGCCTCACGAAATGATGATTGTTCATTTTTCCATTACCACATCTCATGGTGGCCATTATGATGGAAAATATGTTTATATATTTTATAAATAATATTTATTATCTCTTTAAGATTATTTAATTATTTTACAATGCATATCTTTATACTTTTCATTTTGTGTAAAAATGGTAACATCGTTTGTGGAAGTGCGGACTACCACCCCCTCAAAGCGATGCGATTCGTTCACAATATACATGGAATGTATAAAGGATGATTTTAATTAAACATATATGACACTAAATACATATATATTATATTCATGAAATAATTTTCTTTCTAGAAATATAATATATATCATTTTCTTTATTACCCTTCCACATACTTTAAAAATTGATAACGTCATTCGTAGACGTGTGGACTACCACCTCCTCGATATGATGTGATTCCTTTTTCATCACAATAATAATATATATAAGTATATATGGTTAAATGGTATGGTATTTATGATATAATGATCATTCTATAAATGTTGAAGTTACTTACCTTCTTTTCTAAATGATCATTAAAAAATTGGAATGTTACTCATGCATATGTACGACCTACCATCTCCATGATTGTAATGTTGGTTCATTTTTCATAACCATATTTAATGATTAATTTTTAAATTATAATTGATTTATAAATATAATAATTATGTAATTTATTATTATTCTGTAGATGTTATATAATGACTCCTTTGACCATAGTTGACCTACCAAAGTTGTTTTTGACATATAAACTGAATTTTGGTCAAAACACCCGATGTAAAATTACTTGTTTAAGTAGTTGTATACAACATATTAATAAGTGAGATAAAAGTAATGATAAGCATGAAAAAGGTTCTAAATAAATTATAAAATTAACATAAGTTTATTATAAAGTATGTAAAAGGACGTTCACCCAAAAGGAAATTCAGGTTTAGGGATTTTCGTCTCAATTTACATTACATTGAGACTTAATTATTGTTATCCACCTAGTTTCTTTTATATGGTGTATATACTACCTTTGAAATGTTATATAATGAATCCATTTATCATCATGATATTATAATTTTCTATTAATATTATTCATTCATAATTATTATGACTTAAAATGTTTTAAAGTGGTATGAGACACTTTGGTATGTTTAAAGATTATTTTCCTCAAGAATAATACTAATGATCTTTCAATGGAATTTTCATTCAAGGAAATTATATAACCATTGTTAAATAAACCATTTAATTATTATCTAATTATTAATGACCATTTTCAAGTATTTGTACCATTTTTTTCACTCTTTGTTACTCAAAATGTTTTAGAAAATGTTTTTAAGAAAACCTGACTTTATTTCTCTCTTTAGTCGGAGAACCTGTTTTCTTCTAAAAAACATGTTTTATTAAAAAAAATTCAAAAATTGTTTTAAAATTATTTGGTAAAGACATTTTTACCCTTTTTGTCTTTTACTAAGGTTTTCAAAGAAATATTCTTTTCACTTTCCCGATAAGGCATTTTTCAAACCTTTTTACCATACAAAAGTTGTGTTTCTTTACCTTGTATGACAAGTACATATTTTCTCACTGTTATTTCTTTGAAGCTCCCTTTTCATGTCTAAAAGGTTAATTTTTAAATAATTTTTTTTCAAAAGTGAATTTCAAAGAATTTTTTTTTTCAAAAATTTATTCAATATAAAAGTATATTTTCCTCAGGAATATCTTTAAAAGATATTTTTATTCATCAACAATAATAACCCTTTATTTTAATCCACTTAGGGTATGTTATAGTGATATAATTATTTATCTTTCTATAAATGGTTTATGATTGATTTGGACAAGGATAGTATTAACATTCACTTCCCTGATTTCATTCTTCCCTTGAAATATTTAATTTCCTATGATCATTGAATATTGAATTTCCCCTATTTTACCATATCATTAATCATGGATATGTTAATTACCTAAACTGCATATCATTTTTTATATAGTGTTCACTATGAATTTTATTTGATTATTTATTTAAATATTAATAAATATGTATCTCTTACTCCATACAAATATTTGATAAGTCACGTTTTTAAATTGATTATTCAATATATGAGGAATGTTTTGGACTGGAATGATAGGGATGGGGCCCAGTTATAGATAGTCCCTTAATGCATTGGTAGTCTCATGGAATGAATCATTTGTCTAGATGTATTTGATTGAATTTTATCCTATATGTTGTAAACCGTCTTGTGAAAGGTATTTATGGTAAAGGTACCATGTACCTAGGAAACATGGATTCCAATAATCAAGCATTTCCCTCATATTAGTTTCAATTATTATTTATCTATGAGATTTTACATTTAAATATCTATGGATACATTCCATTTCAAGTTAATTGATTAAATGTAACATGTTTTTGTTTCATAACTTGAAATATTGATTTTTCCTTATCTAGTTATTTGAATGGAAAGTGTTATCAGTTATTCACCTTTCCATATTAATTTATTCTCATTGATTCATTATTTATTCTGCTTTATTTACCATTACTGATAATTTGAGCTCACCCTTACTATGTTTCTTTCCCCAGGAATCCAAGAAGCTTACTATGAAAGATATATAGGTATTTACTATATTAATTATAGATATCCTAGAAGTTGTTTATTTAGAAATAATAAAAACATTATGTTGTAATTAGTTTATTAATTTTTAATATAATACTCATTTATGTATCTGGTTTACCAATACTACTAAACTGATCAGTTATTCGGGATTTTATTCCTTGTAATCATGAAAATGTAATTGATAGAAAACACCGGCTCTTGGATTTCTAGGGTTGAGGTGCTACAATTGGTATCATAGGAAGTTTAGTAGCAACCTTGGGAACAAGATTTAGGAAAAAATAGATTAGATAACATAACCCTAAGGTATAATTTGAGGATAAGTATAGATGAAAGCCCTGGAATTTTGGTAAAATATAGATTATGTGGGTCTTTCTAGAAATACATCCCTGTCTGGATACTACAAGTGGATATTGTCCTGGCACAGATGTACCTAGAAGTAATAACTCTAATAAGGTGTTCCGATCATGACTCAGGGTAACCTGGTACATGATGAAGAGCCTTACTTCTCACCTGGTTTGATAGTATTGGAGTATATTCTTATAATAATAAATCTTTTCTTTATAAACCATTATGAATATTTGAATAGATAATGACAATTAATAACCTAGGTTAAACCTAAGATGTTTTAGATTGAAAATAAGGAGTCATGATTTAGAAATCATATAAATTATATTGTGGTTAAACATTAGACTAAGGGAGGACCAATTTTGATGAAGTACTTTTAGGGATTTAATAATTAAATTTTAGAAGTATTTTACCAGTGGTATTTTGGCTATACGAATCATGAAATGTCTAATAACTATGCTTGATTTTAGAAACATATGTTTTAGTGGAAAAATTTTATTTGAGTAATAATGAATTTAAATTTTATATAAGAAAGTTTAAGGATATTGATAACCTTTATGGTTCATATAATTAGTAATGACATCATACTAATAGCCAAATAAGATTGTGAGACTTTTTAAGAAAAATGGTTGTATTGAAAACCTTAATTAAGAGGTTATTTAATGATTAAATTTCAAGAATGTCAGTTAGATTTATTTTTGAAGTTATATTAATATGGTTTTAGAAAATAACAACCTGTATGTCAGATGACAACCAATAAAATCTAGCAAGGTCGTGAGGCTTGAACCCATGACAGAATGATGATAAGGGTTTTGCGCTTACCACTGACCTACACAATGTCCTGGTAAAATGTAATTATTTAAACAATTTGATGAATAAATATTAATGATGAACCAATAGTGTTAATTTTTAGGTTTAGAGAATAATATATTAATTATATTGACATTGGAGAATAGTTAGATACAAATAGTTATACTTGTCACTCTTTTCTGGGTCTTACGATCCGATAAATGTTTTAGTGCTTTGAGGATCAAATTTAATTTTTGGATACCCATTTCTTGAGGTAAGGGATGAATTATAATTTTAAATAAGAACACCAAAAAGATGAAATTGTTCTTATGAAATTTAAATGTATCAATAAATTATATTTCCTTTTATTCTTAGGTTGTAAAATAATTACTCAACATTAGGAAAATCATCAAAAAAATTTGTGTTTCCCTAATAAATATTTTTTGAATTGACAGTCTACTAAATCATCACAGATTTATGGATTTGAGTCTCTAAACATTCCATTTATCATTAAATTATTTGTGATTGATGAACTTATTCAGTCCCTATAAATATTTATACTTTTCCTACAAGTACGTATCTCTACTTTCCATTGATGTTCGCCTATTTCGAGTCCTAGTTATATGTTATTCTATGTGACCCTTGAACTTCCCATTCACTCTTTTCTAGAGGATGTTTTACAAACCCTTATCATGATATGGGATTTTATACATAGGAAATATCAAACAATATATTATCAAGATTGAGTTTAAATTGTGAGGATGCAGTTTATTTAAGGTGGGTAGAATGTAACACCCCTAAATTATAAAGTAATATCATTGTATCCGATAGCATGTATGACACACAACACCAATCACATAAAAGAATATAATATACAGAGTATTTATAATATATTTACTATTTTAAATAAATTCAAACTATGTTATCACTTGTAGTTCACGTGACACTGATATAACATATTTCATATGAAATAATGAGTTTCTTCAGTGTCTTGTGTTACATGCAAGATTGAGTTTTACCAAAAAATAATATATTATTAAAATATTATTATTTAATATAATAATATTTACACTAGCCATTAAATTTACAATTATGAATAGTATTAACTAACTTATGAACATTTATAGTTTATATAAATATAAAATGAATTCATGGGTTATTAATTAATGAGAAACAAAAATAAGAACCAATGTGATATAAAAAGAAATATTATTATTTTTATGATAAAAAAGGAATTTTATCTTAATAAATTAAATTAATTATAGTTATTGAATGATATTAATTAAATATATATGTTATATATTCAATAAAATATTTTTGATAATCATCCAATAGATTCTATAGACATAAGATAAGAATAAACTCAATGTTATACACAAAAATCTATATTTTTATTAAGACACTTTACCGCCTTTTAATAGAGAACCCATTTTAAATCAAATTTTGACCCTTTTATAAATATTATATGTCAAAATAAACATTATATTTTAAATAAGAACATAAAAATTAGGTTAGGATTAATTTTTTGTATTTTTCCGTGAGGTTTCATTTTTTAATGAATAGTGAAAATACTAAAATTTAATTCAAAACTATTTTTCATCTAATTTATTTATAAGGTTAAATTATATATTTAATTTATTTTAAAGTTTAATTAGATAATATTTTTATCCATTAATCCAATTTAGCTTATTTTAATCAATTTCACTTTGAAATTGAGTATAAAAAACATAGCAAACTTTTGAATGTTTTTACTTTAAAACCTTGCATTGTCGTCCCGTATGCGGGATTAAATTTAAATTAATTTCTGCCACTTTTGTGTTTGTAATTTTGAAAAATGGATTAAATATTTTTAATAATCATAATTTATAATTTTTAATATATTAAACTTAGTTTTTTACCAAAAATATTCGTGAAAATAATTAAAATTAATCACAGGGATTAAGGTTAAATTATGCTTAATAAGAAACAAAACCAAACCTTAAGGCCTAAAACGAACTATACACTAGTAAAAAATAAATTTTATGCCAATATTTATAACCTATACTCCATTTTATCTACTTTGGACCATTATTAATCCACTTTCAATAAAAAATGTTGGTAGGGTTCCTTTCTTTTAAAATATTACAAGAGTGTCACTCCTCCTCCATTATAAAGGCCTACTTTCCTCCCACTGCCTCACACCACTCAAGACACTTAGGTTCAGAAAAACTCTACCCAATTAACTTCCTAGAATTAAAAACTTACTCATTTAAGCCTCCATTTTGGCATAAATAAATCCAAGAAATCCTTTTGGTGCAAATGAAAAAGAGTCACCCTATTAAGAGGTAACGTCTTTCCTAAATCTCTTTAATTTTATTTCCATTATCTACTCCCTAATATCTTCTTATTAAATGATTATATAGAAAATAAAGTATCCTAAATATAATATTAAGTTTTTATACTAATGGTTCTACCTTCACTTACACACAACTCCATCTAATGGGTAACAAACATACTGTTTATGTGTATGGTAAACTACCGCCTTATGAAACAATGATTGTTCATTTTTCCATTACAACCACTCACGATGGACATTATGATGTAAAATGTGTTTATATATTCTATGTATAATATTTATTATGTACTTAATATTATTTAATTATTTTACAACACATATCTTTATAATTTTCATTTTGTATGCAAATGATAACATCGTTTGTGGAAGTGCGGACTACTGCCCCTCAAAGCGATGTGATTCGTTCACACTATACATGGAATGTATAAAGGATAATTTTAATTAAACCTATGTAACATGCACAAAATATATATGACATTAATTACATAATTATATTTCTTTGAATATAATATATATCATTTTCTTTATAACCCTTTCATAAACTTTAAAAAGTGACAATGTCGTTCGTGGATGTGTGGACTACCACCTCCTCTGTATGATGTGATTCATTTTATATCACAATAATACTATATATAATTATAAATGATTAAATAATATGGTATTTATGATATAATTATTATCCTATAAATATTTAAGTTACTTACCTTCTTTCCTAAACGATCATTGAAAAATGGTAATGTTCCTCATGCATGCGTACGACCTACCGTCTTCATAATTGTAACGTTGGTTCATTTTTCATAACCATATTTAATGATTTATTTTAAAATTATAATTGATATTTAAATATGATAATTATGTCATTTTTATTATTCTGGAGATGTTATATAATGACCCATTTGACCATAGTTGACCTTCCAAGGTTGTTTTTTACATATAAACTGAATTTTGGTCAAAACACCCAATGTAAACTTATTTGTTTAAGTAATTGTATACAACATAGTAATAAGTGAGATAAAAGTAATGGAAAACATGAAAAAGGTTCTAAATAAAGTATAAAATTAACATAATTTTATTATATAGGTATTTAATGGTTGTTCATATAAAAGGAAATGCAAGGCAAAGGATTTTCGTCAAAACTTACATTCCATTGAGACTTAATTGTTGTTATGCACCTAATTTCTTTTATATGGAGTATATAAGGAAATTGAAATGTTATATCATGAATCAATTTATTTTCATGATATTATAAGTTTAGTTTAATATTATTCCTTTATGAGGCTTATGACTCAAAATATTTCAAAGTGGTATGGGACACTTTAGAATGTTTAAATATTATTTTCCTCAAGACTAATAATAATGATATTTCAATGGAATTACCATTAGAGGAAATTATATATACATTATTAAATAAACCCTTTAATTATTATATGATTATTCATGACCATTTTCAAGTATTAGTACCATTGTTTCACTATTTGGTACTCAAAATGTTTTAGATTTTTTTTAAGAAAACTCGACTTTAATTCTGTCTTTAGTCAGAGAACCTGCTTTCTTCTAAAAACCATGTTTTATTAAAATGTTTTCAAAAATTATTTTAAAATAATTTGGTAAATACATTTTTACCCTTTTTTATTTTACCATGTTTTTCAAAGGAATATTTTTGTTTATTTCCTGAAAAGGTATTTTTCATACATTTTTACCATGCAAAAGGAATGTTCGATTACCTCATACGACAAGTACAAATTTTCTCGCCATCATTTCTTTGAATCTTCCTTTTCATATCGAAAAGGTTAATTTCTAAATGAATTTTTTTCAAAAGTGAATTTCAAATAATTTTTTTTTCAAAAGGTTTTTCAAAATAAAAGGATATTTTCCCCAAGAATGTTTTTAAAATATATTTTTATTCATAGAAGAAAACAACCTTGTATTTTACTCCACTTTAGGTATGTTATAGTGACACCATACTTAATCTTCCTTTGTATGGTTTTTGATTGATTTGGACAAGGATAATATTCACATTTAATTCCTTGATTTCTTGTGTCCCTTGAAATATTCAATTTCCTATGATCATTGAATATTAAATTTCCCCTATTTTACCATATCATTAATCATGGATATGTTCATTGATTAAACCATATATCATTTTTTATATTGTGTTCAATTTGAATTTTATTTGATTATTTGGGTAAATATTGATAAATTTGTATATCTTACTCGATACAGATATTTGATAAGGCACATTGTTGAATCGATTATTTGATATATGAGGAATGTTTTGGACTAGTATGACACAGGTGGGCCTGGTTAGAGATAGTCCCTCGATGCATCGGTAGTCTCGTGGGACGAATCATTTGGCTAACCACATTAGATGGGTTTTTACCCTATATGTTGTAAACCGTCTTGTGAAAGGTATTTACGATAAAGGTACCATGTTCTTAGGAAACAAGGCATCTAATAATCAAGCATTTCCCTCATATTAGTTTCAGTTATTATTTATCCATGAGATTTTGTGTCGAAAATATCTATGAATACATTCCATTTTCAGTTCATTGATTAAATGGCATGTGTTTTAGTTTCAAACATTTCCATATTGATTTTTTCCTAATTTATTTATTTTAATGTAATGTGTTATCAATTATTCACCTTTTCGTATTAATTTATTCTCATTGATTCATTATTTATTCCACTTTATTTAACCTTACTGAGAATTTTATCTCACACTTATTATGCTTCTTTCCCCAAGAATCCAAGAAGATTACTATTAAAGATATGTAGGGATTTACTAAATGGATTAAAGTTATCCTCAAAGTTATTTATTTAGAAAAAAGAAAAAAAAATATGTTGTAATTAGTGCATTCGTTTATAATACAATACTCATTTATTTATCTGGCTTACCAAGACTACTAAATTGATTGGTATTTTGAAATTTGATTCCTTATAATCATGTTAATGTAATTGATATCAGACACCGGCTCTAGAATTTTTAGGATTTGGGCGCTACATCAACCAATGTTCATACTATGATACAACAATGGTTTATGAACATGTAACACCCCAAAATTTTATGAAATATTTTTATAAAATAAATTTAATTTATTTGATAGCATGTGTTACACGCAACATTGAGTTGTGATGAACCAAATATAATATTAAAAATATTATTATTTAAATATAACAATTTTAAACTATTCATTAAATTTGGTGTTATTAATAAGAATTACCAAAATTTGAAAATTAATTATGAATATTTTAGATAAATAAATCATATTTATAAATAAGTACTTAATTTTTTGTTAAGTTATTATATGCTTTGAAAATATATATTTCTCAAAAAAATTATTTTTATTTCTTTTTGTAAAAAAAATTAATTTTTGAAACATTTAGAAAATTTATTTAAAAAATGAACTTAATTTTTAAAATAAGCATGTCAAAAATATATTATATTTAATTTTTGATAATTTTTTAAAAAGATTAATTTTTCGATGAACAGTAAAAAATACTTATTTTTATTAAAAATTATTTTTTTCATTTAAATAATTTATAAAGTCCAATTTTGTTTTAAAATGGTTTTAAAATTAATATTAGTTTGATTATAATATTATTAATATTGGAATCAATTTTAAGTTCAATTTTTATATAAAAACTTTTTATACTTATATAAACATTTTCTTTGAAAAACCGCTTTTGCAATACATCTATGGGTTTAATTTTAAATTAAATTCCACCAATTATATGAATTTAATTTGGTAAAATGGATTATATATTTGGAATAATAATAATTAATATTATATAATACATCCAAAATAATTTTTTGTTATAATTAATTGTAAAACAATAAAAATTAATTATTGTGATTAAGGTTAAAAGAGGTTTATTAGGGGGTTAAACTAAAAATATAAGGGTTTTAATGAACTATAAGTTTTTTCAGTCCTTATTTTATGTCCATATTTATACCTTATACCATATAAGGTTTGATAATTATCCATTTTATATCCATTTGGAATGTGTAAAATGTGGGTATACTTTATTCTTTTAAAAAATTCCAAGTGTGTCCTCTCCCCCACTTATAAAAGAACACCCACCATCCTCTCCTATTAACACTTTCGAAGATTTTTGGTTTATCCAAAACCTGAAAAAAATGACTTCATTAATTCCATTACCACATAATATAGGCCTTATTTTTTTATTAGGAAACCCTCCTGATAAGGCTTTTGGTTCTAACCAAAAGAGATTGTCCGAAGAAAATGTATCATTCTTAACCGATCATTTTTATTTTATTTATTATTACAGCTCATTAAAATATAATAAAAATATTATGAAATAATAAAAATAGTATATTATATATAATAATATTTTATTATGTTAATTTCACAACCTATATCCATATCATCTTCCATAAAATGGGAGACAAAACTGTCTATTGTGTGTACGAGGACTACCGCCTCGTGAACCGATGTAATTCATTTTCCATCAATGCCTCTCACAAATAGATATAATGATGGATTTAAATTATATATATGATATTTATGACATAATTATTCATATTTAATTATAATATCACATCTATTTTTATACCTTCCAATTAATTGAAAATAATAATGTCGCTCATGCGTATGTGTAGACTACCATCTCTACGAAGCGATGTGATACATCTTTTATTTTATTTTAAAATGGGTTGTAATAAGGATTGAATTAATGAATATATATGATATATATGGTATAAAAATTATTATATAAAGGTTAATTAATATTTACCTTTCTTTTTTTCTATCCATTAAAAAAATGAAAATAGTGTTCATGCGTACGTACGATCTACCGTCTCCATATACAGTGTAATTCACTTTCCTATCTCTAAATTTTAGGGATGACTATAAATTTGTATTTAATGAATATATATCATATTTATATCATTATTAAAACTATGAATATTATATAACCATGACCAAAGTACATGAACCCAAATCACCAAACCAAAAAATACATGAAAAAAAAGCATTTATTACCTGAAATAGTGATTTTAACAAAAAATGTTAATAAACGGGTGGTAAAAGGCTATAAGTAAACTATATATGGTATGATATATATAATTATAGTTTTTAATTGATTTATAATAAAACTATATTTATTATACAGTATTTTTGAATTTGTATGAATAAATTTGCAACTTAAAGTAAGGGATTTTTGTCTCACTTTTATTTTTGTGAGACACATTCCATATTCACCACCTATTTCTTGTATGTGGTGTATATAATACCCATTAATGTATTTTATTAATTAATATCATGAAAATTATTGTATATACAAATCTATATAATTTTATTTCATTCATGGTACTTATTATTCAAAATATACCAAAGTGGTAAGGGTTTTATGTTATAATCCCATTATTTACTAGGATTATTTATGATTTTGATTTTGATGATAGAATTTCATGATCTAATTCTCAATAATATCAGGAATATTATAATAATTTTTTATTTATGTAAATTACATTTTTTCCTTAAATTTTACTTTCTCCAATTACTCAATATACCCAATGAATGTTTTTAAGTAAAATCAACTTTAGTTGTCTCTTCAATTGAAAATACTTTTTATTCCATATCCATGTTTTATAAAAAAAAATTCAATAAAATTTTTAATATTCCACTATGATTGTTTAAAATAATTTTTACCCAAGACTGAATTTTTAATTTTTTTAAAAGGAATATTCTTGGCTTTTTTCTGAATGAGGCACTTTTTAACTTTTTTACCAAATTATGAAAGGGATGTTTTATTTTAACTTGTATGACATGAATAGAATTTCCCACCATCATAAAAAATAAATGCTTTAAATATTTATTTATAAGTTTACCAGGTTATTTTCAAAGAAAATTATTTTCATATTTTTTTTGAATTAAAAGTTTTAAAAAGGTTATTTTCAAAGTAGAAAGTATATTTTCCTCAATAATGTTTTAGTAATATTTTTATAGAATTTATATTCATTCACGACAACAGCCTTTGGTGATTCTTATGTTTTACTAGGGATAGGATATAATGGTATTATCCTTATTCTTTCTATGGATGTCTTATGATTGTAATGATGATATTTTTACAAAACCCATTCATTTTTTATGGGCTATGCTATGATTGATTGATGGAATAATTACAGAACCTAATTTATTTATGTGGGTTATGATATAATAATGTCATAAATTTTTAATGATTTTATGGAACACATGTATATGGTTTTATTTATATTTAATGGTGGGACCATAATTATATATCCCTCCAATGCATTGGGTAAATTATTATATCTCATGAGATAATTATGACCAACAAGTAAATGTTCTTGATCTTTTGTGATAAAAAAATTGATGTTCTTGATCTTTTATAGTAAATAAGATAATTTTCTTGATATGTTATAGGAAACAGGTTTATGTGATTGATATTTTATGGTAAAAAAGTTGACAAGATTAATCTGTTATGGGAAACAAGTTTACGTTCTTAATATACTATTGGAAACATGTGTTGATTCCCAATCTATTATGATTTGATGGTATTGGTAGTTAACCTTGAAATATGAAATATATTCTATGCTTATAATGTTTCCACACTTAAATAACATGAAATTTTGGTTCATGATTGATTTATGATGTTTTTTCACTCTTATGATTCATTTCTTTTAAAATGATAATGTTGTATTCTATGAATCATGTTTATGGTACATGATAGATTGGGCATGAAATTTGTAAGTTATAATCATGATCACATACCCTTATGATTATCTTATTCTTTTATATGATCATTAATTGTATCTTCCATGTTTACCCTTACTGAACATTTGAGCTCACCCTTTATTATGTTTCCTTTACCTAGGTTATAAATAATGGTTTTAAATAGGGTATGCCAATGAAGAGTAATAAATGGTAAGATATTTTTTTGGGAGATGTTTAAGATATTTAATGAAATAAAAAGATTGTTTATCTAGTTTCCAAATAAAATAAACCTTTATGGCCCTCAGGTGATTTTTTGTGAAAAGTATTGTATATTAATTTAAAATGATGTAATATTTATCTTTTAAATGATTGGGCCTCTATAGTTGGTATCAAATCAATTTTTAGTTAACCTTTGGAAACTAGGATAAGAAAAATTTAGTGAGAAAAATAAGGATAAGCCTAAGTATTGAAAAATATCCTAGAATTTTGTTGAAGGATAAAGAAAGTGGTTTCCAAGAAATTATATCCCTATCCAAATACTGCAAGTAGATAATGATCTGGAACAGTATTACCTAAGGGTAATAACTCTGAAAAGGGTGAATTGGTATTTAACTCAATCATTACCTGGTTCATGACAATTATCCTTTCTATACACATTTTCTGACAATCCTAAAGGATATGTATTGGAAATTCACAAACTCTTTATAAACAATCATGAAGGAGTTTAATAGATGATTACCATTAATGGACTAGGTTAAACCTAAGTTATCAAATATTGAAAAGGTTTAACGATTTATCCATCCTATGGATGATTGATTAATCTGACCAAAGATTCTTGATGGTCATGCTAACCACATTGGTTTTACTAAGGGATTAAAGATAGAAAAATAATGTTGTAGTGGTGATAGGTATGCTCAAATATTGAAGTATATTATTTTTTATTAGGTATATATATTACCTTATATCATGAAAAGTATTTAGGAATGTTAATTTCTATCCCCAATGATTAGATGTTGAATTTGAAATTAAAATCCCTAATAGTATGATGATCGCATCTCAATTCTATGATTCTTCTTTGGTTTAAGTTTGTGGAAATATACTTCCTAAAAATATAATTAGTTTCCCTTTGGTTGAATTTCATGTTATCTTAGGCATGGATTGTATTTATCTCTGCAAATCTCACATAAAGTTTTGAGGAATGGAAGTCATGTTTGATATTCCAAACCAACCTATGGTATCTATTAGTGTGATGATAAATATTAACTTCCAATGGAAATAACATCCATTATTTGGGTCTTGATTCCCATTCAAAAGGGGTGTTTATCTTAGATGGTTGGGGAGAAAATAAAAATAGATGATACACCTATTGTTTGGGAGTTTTTTGATGTAATTCCAAGATATTTTCCTAGTCTTCCACTAAATGATGAATTTGAGTTCTCAATATAATGCATACCTAGTGATACACCTATATCAAATACTCCTTACTGAATGGACCTGATTAAGTAGAAATAATTGAATAATAAACTTAAAGAGAATCTTTAAAAGGGATTTATTCAGCCATGTGTTTCACATTTGGGTGAAATTATTCTTTTTTTAAGAAGAAAGATTAATCAATCTGACTCTGAATTGATTATTAGGGGATGAACAAGATCGCAATCGAGGAAAAGTATCCTCCGCCCCATATTTTTGACTTGTTTGATAAATTGTCTAAATATAAATACTTTTAAAAGATTTAACTTCATTATTTATATCATCAATTGATGGTAAAGAAAGAGGATATACCCAAGAAAACATTTTTTACATGGTACAGACACAATGAATATATAGTGATTCCATTTGGTCTTACTAATTCCCTTGTTATCTTCCTAGATTTAATGAATGAAGACTTTATAGAATACCTTGATTAGTTCATGATAGTATTTATAGATGATATTCATATATATTCAAAGATTAAACAAGAGAATTAAGATCACTAGAGGATTTTAATGAAGACCCTATGGAAGGATATGCTTTATAAAAAATTTCCAAGTATAGATTTTGAATAAAAAATATTTCATTTTTGTGTTATATAATCTCAAGAGAGGGTATATCGGTGGATCCATAAAATACTTAAGTTATTGAATATTGTAATATAAAAACAAAAGTGACTAAAATATGAAGTTTTCTTGGTTTTTATAGATATTATAAATGGTTTGTGGATAATTTATCATGATTGTTGAATCCACTCACCATGTTAACTCAGAAGGGAGCGAAGTTCGTTTGGATAAATTAATGTGAGGAAAATTTCAAGGAACTAAAGATAAGGATAGTCAATGCACATGTTCTTACATTACCCTACAATGAATAAGGGTTTTTAATATTTAGTGATACATCGAAGAAGGTATTGGGATGTGTTATCATGTAGAATGATATGGTTATAGCTTATTCCTCATGACAATTGAAGGTTCATGAGAAAAATTACCTAAATCATGACTTGTCGTTAGCTGCGATTATTTTTTCATTAAAGATATAGAGACATTATCTTTACAGTGAATGATTTTATATATATATGGATCCTAAAATTTTAAATTATATATTCATGTAGAAGGAGTTTAATATGTTCCAAAGAAGATGGTTTGAACTCATTAAAGATTATGAATACTCAATACACTACCACCCTAGGAAAGAGAATAAGGTGAATGATGTTTTGAGTCAAAATGATCATGCTATATTATATATGATGAGGATCACATAGGATCAAATATTTTTGGATTTTCAAAGGATGGATATCAAAATATTGAAGGAAGGGGAAAAATCTTATATTTTCCAGATAAGTATTAAACCATATATCCAACTGAAGATTAAAGAGGTACAAAAGTAAGACATATAACTATAGAAGAAAGTGAGAAATGTTACTAAGTTTAAGCTTGATTATGATGGAATGATAAGGTCTAGGAACCATGTATTTTTTTGTGTCCATACCATATTTTAAGGAGTTATTGGATAATCCTCATAGTTCTTTGTTCTCTATTCATCCTACAAGTGAGAAGATGTATAGAGATCTGAAATAATATTTCTTATGGGAAAACATAAAGAGAGATATTGTTGAGTATGTATATCAGTGCTTGGTATGTTAGAAACTTATGAGTAAGAGATAGAAGTCTGAGGGGTTGTTATAACCATTTCTCATACTATAATGGAAATGTGAAAACATCACCAATGATTTTTTCATCATACTCCACAAAACATATAAAGGGAACAATTCAATATGGGTTATAGTCAATATCCTTACGAAGTTAACACACTTCATTAATTCCAGAGAAAGATTATCTCTATAATAGATTTCCAAGATATACATTAATCAAGTGGTAAGGTTTCATGGAGTACTACATTCTATTGTATATGATCAAGAATTGACATTACCTTGAAGTTCTGGTAGCGCCTTCAACAATCCCTTGCTATAGAGTTGAGTTTCATCACTGCATATCATTCTCAGATAGATGATTATTTTAAGAGAAATATTAAATCCCTATGGGATATGATAATATCTCTTTCTAGGGATTTCAAAGGTGTTTGGGATCATCAACTTCCTCTAGTTTAGTTTTATTATAATAATATCTTTCACACAAGAATTTAGATGACTCCTTATGAAACCCTATATAGAAATAAGTATAGAACTCCAATATTCTAGGTTGAAGTTAGAGAAATAGATCTATTAGGACCTATGGTAGTTGTGTAAATGGTAGATAATGTTATAGCTATTCAGTATCACATCAAGAAAACTGATATTCAACTAAAAAGTTATACTAACAATCATCGACATGATCTATAATTTGAAGTTGGTGAGATGGTTTTTCTAAAAAATTATGCATGGAAGAAGGTTATGAGATTTTGGAAGAAGGGAAAGTTGATCCCTAGGTATATTAGAACTTTCTATATTATTGATCAAGTAGGTTTGGTTTCTTATCATTTAGCGCTTCCACTAAACATATCTCAAGTCCATGGTGTGTTCCATGTATAACTCTGGAGGAAGTACATCCCCAATCCTTTACATGTACTAAACACAGAGGTCACACCACAGGAGAAAAATATCTCTTATGAGGAACAAATGGTTAAGATTCTGAATCATATATAAAAAGTTCTATGAAATAAGACCAATCACCTAGTCAAATTTGTGTGGTGAAACCACCAAATTGAGGAAGCTACATGGGAACCTGAGGATATGATGAGGTAGAAGTATCTTTTTTTTTGTCTCAGAGTGAAAAAATTTAGAGGGTGAAATTATTTTTAATGGGGGTAGAAAGTGACACCCCAAAATATTATGAAATTTATTTTTTAGAAATAAATTTAATTTTCTTTGATATATTTCATTACACACAACACCGAGTTATAACAAACCACAATATAATATTAAAAATATCATCATTTAAACATGACCATTATAACTTAACAATTAAATTTAGTGTATTAATAGTAGTAAAAATACTTTTAAAATTAATTATGGAGGTTTTAGATAAATAAAACTCATTGATAAATAATTAATTAATTTTTTTAAGTATTTACATTCTTCAAAAATGAAGTTTTCTCAAAAAATAATTTTTATTATTTTTTGTGGAAAAATAATAATTTTTTTCCAATTGTAGAAAATAAATTTTAAAAAATTAACTTCATTTTTTAAATAAAAATTTCAAAATTAATTTAGAGGGAATTTTGGAGAATTTTTTATAGAGATTAATTTTTCAATGAATAGTAAAAAATACTATTTTTTATTAAAAAATGTATTTTCATTTAAATCATTTATGAAGATGTATTTTGTTTTAAAATGGTTTTAAAAATAATATTAGTTAAATTATATTGTTATTAATTCAATTTAGACAATTGGAATCAATTTTATGTTCCATTTTGATATAAAAACTTTTTATACTTAAGAAAACATTTTCTTTGGAAAACCGCTTTTTCATTGAATTTGTAGGTTTAATTTTAAAATAAATTCTGCCACTTATATTAATTTAATTTTTTAAAATTGATTCCATATTTTGAATCATCATAATAAATATTATATAATAATTTCAACTTAATTTTTTTTCATAATGAATAGTAAAAACATTAATAATTAATTACTATGGTTAAGGTTAAAATTGGTTTTTAGGGGTTAAACTAAAAAGATAAGGGTCAAAATAACCTAAAAACTTGACCAAATCATATTTTATGGATATATTTTAAACTTATATTATATAAATTTTAAGAATTATTCATTTAGATCTATTTTTAAGGTGTTAAATAAAGATATATTTTATTCTTTTCAGAAATTCCAAGTGTGTCCTCTCCCCCACTTATAAAAGGACACTCCCTCATGTATCCTCTTCACACTTACAAATCCTTTTGTTTCAGAGAATAGATACCATAGTACATTCCTTAATTCCATTCCCAAATCCTATAGGAATTATTTTTATTATGAAACTCTTTTAATAAGGCATTTGGTGATAATCTAAAGAGGTTGTCCTAAGAAGAGGTATCATTCTTAACCGAGCATTTTTATTTTATTTCTACTTCCACCTACTTCAAATATAATATAAATATGATGAAATAATAAAACTATTATCTTATATATATTTATATTTTATTAGGTTAATTTAATAACCTATATCCATTTTCTCTTTCATAAAATGGGAAACAAAATTTATGATCATGTGTACAAAAAATTACCGCCTCACGAACCGATGTAATTCATATCAAATAAATGTCTCTAATGGATGGATATAATGATGGATTTAAAGTATATATATAGTATATTTATTACATAATTATAACTTTAAAATTATAATATCATATATACCATCTTAACTTCCAATACATTGAAAAACAGTAACGTTGCTCTTGCATACATGTGGACTCACCTCCACAAAGCAATATGATACATAGTTCATTTTATTTTGAAGTAGATGGTAATAAGTATATATTTAATTAATATATATGATATATATATATATATATTATAAAAAATATTCTTTAAATTTGAATTAATATTTACCTTTCCTTCATTCCATCTATAAAAAAATGAAAATAAGGTTTCTGTGTAGTACGGCCTACTGTCTCCATGAATTGTGTAATTCATTTTCCTATATCTAACTTTTATGGATGAATATAAATATGTATATAATTTATATATATACATATATGATATTTATATCATGAATAAAATTATTTATATTATTTAACCATTATCAAAGTACCTGAACCAAGATTATGGAACCAAAACAGACATGAAAACAATGTAGTTATTACTCAAAATAGTGATCTTAACAAAGAATTGTTAACAAACAGGCGGGAAAAGGGTATAAGTAGACCATATATGGTATGATATATATGATTATAATTCTTTAATATTGATAAAACAATAATTTTTGGATATTTTATTGATAATAAATGACATAATTTCCTCACATCATGCTAAATATTTTCATTTATGAAATATTTGGGATTAGATCATTCATTTGAAAATTTGATGAAAATTCTAGTTTTACCCTTTTAAAATAAACTATAGTATTTCACACAGAAATATTTTAATATGAATTATTTGAACATAAATTTTGTAACAGTGTTACTCACTTAATTTTATACAACTTTTATTCAGGACACTAGAGCTAAAGAGTGCATTTGGATGGAGTAAATGGGTCATGAAGTCAAAGTTGGGCTGGACTCAGAAAATTGAACATGGGTTCTGTATTTGGGTCATAAATCCTACATCCGTGCTTTTATTGGGCTCAAATTTGTAGAGTATCTCTAAAACACAATTGTTCGCATACTAACCTGCTGTAAGGATGGCTAATTCACGCGTTTTGGTGGCCAAAAAGGCAGTTCAAGTGGGATTAAAATATTTGGCAGAATCTTCTCATTCACACTTGAAACCACTTTTAACCAAGACTCCCCTTCACTCTATAAATATGTATTTTTCTCATTTATAAGGGTTTTTATGTGAATTAGGAAGTTTAGGGAAGAGGAGAAGAGGTTTAACTCAATTTCTCCAAGCAATTCAATAAGGGTATCTCTTGAAGCAAGAATCCCTTCGTCGAAGCCATCTTCTTCTTCCTCATGTTGTAATGTTTGTGTTTTCATAATAAACTTCTTTGTTATTCTTTTATTTATTATCTTATCTTCTATTTTGTTCAAATTTTTATTCTCTTAATCTTCCTAATTGGGCTGGAATCAAGAGTATAAATGTGATTGGGTTCTACCCTTTCTAAACCTTTGCACATGCAAAACGTTTCTATGATGACTACATCACCCATGGAAGAGTAGTTCTTTTTAGTAATTGATATTCCTATAAACTTATTCATTCATTTATTTTGAATCAATGAGATACTTTAATTCACTTAATATTATCTATTAATTGAGTTTTTAATTTAAATGAAACTAATCAAGAAATCGAACAATTCACACAAAAACACGTGAGGTCGGAAGTTGTGTAAATTGTGAGAGTGAGATCTTAATCTGTAATAAAAGACCACTCAGGATAATTTTTTAGAGTTGAAATATAATCCATAAACTCAATTAATCCTCATTTACAGAGTGAATATGTGCTATAATTAACCACTAACCATAAGATAACTTAATAACCTCAATCAAAGCAGGGTGCTGCGATTGCATGTTCCGAAGCTAGCCTAGGGTTTAAGTAATTTCATCTTTGTGGTTAAGTTAACTCCCATAGGGTTATAGGGTTAAAAAATTAGAGTATTATAATTAATTTAATGTTAATATAAATTATAATGACAAATAATTGAGTGAATAGGTAGAGTTAGATCAATTACTCCTTTTAAATATTGTCTAAAAAAACATATTGTTGTGTCTTTTTAATCGAACTTCATTTAAAAAATAAAAACAAAAAGAAATGAAATCTTCTTCTAGAAAACTTCTTCTAGTTTTATAAACAATAAACTCCCCCCATATCCTTTCAAGTAGTGTTTTATTATGTTTTGTTTTATTTTTAGAATAACTTTAAGAAATTGTTTTAATTTGCTTCCTCCTTTGAGGGACGACCTTGGTCAACCACTCTACTGCACCTAAGTAACCCAAAAAAGAACATCATTTGAAAGTGCCCATGGTAGCGCATTTCAAATTGGCATCATTACCAGGGAGGAAAGTAATTATTTCAACTAATTAGAGGTAGTTATTTTATTTTACATTTTTTCTCTTTTTTTCTTCCTTCTTTACCCAATCTGAATTTTTCTTTTTCTTATTTTTTTTCTTCTACTTATTTTTGTACCATCAAATCAAACTTCTCATTTTTATTTGATTTATGACACAAACTAATCTCGAAGATATTTTAGATCTTGACCCTGATATTGAACGTAGTCTTCGGGCTCGAATCAGACATTCTCAGTATACGAGAAGTTTCAACATTCAAACAGTTGAATAATTTCTCCACTACAAGAACATTGAAATTGGAAACAAATCTAATTCCAATATAAAACAAGAACCAATAGCTGAAAATAATGGAAATTAACTTAATAGAAATATTTGAGAATTGAATTCACCTGATATTAACTATCAAAAAAATTGTATTGCATACCCGAATCTTGAATCAGACTTTGAACTAAAATTTGGGTTAATTAATCTTCTTACAAAGTTTCATGGATTATATGGTGAGGATCCAAACAAAAAATTTAAAGAATTTAATGTGGTTTGCTCAACCCTTAAACCCAAAAATGTTTCTGAAGATCAAATCAAACTAAGAGCATTCCCATTCTCACTTGATGGAGCTGTGAAAGATTGGATGTATTATTTACAACCTAAAAATTTAACTTGTTGGAATGATTTGAAACGTCTTTTCTTGCAGAGATTTTTTCTAGATTCAAGGACCAAATCCATTAAAAAGAAGATCTTAGGGATCAAGAAAGACCAAGGGGAGTCAATGTATGAGTAATGGGGGTGATTCAAGAAGTTGTGTGCAAGCATCCCACATCACCAAATCAGTGAGAAACTCGTCATCCAATACTTCTAAGAATGACTCAAACCTATAGAGATGAACATGGTGGATGCTACAGCTAGAGGAGCATTGGTGGACAAGACACTAGTAACTTCACGTGCGTTGATCAAAAAAATGGCCCACAACTCCCAAAAATTTGGCGATCGATGTATACCACATGTCAGGGGAGCACATCAGGTAAGTTCATATTCTCTTGAAAGTCATTTGATTGATACCAAGTTGGAAGAATTGAAAACTATGGTGAGACAAATTTCTTTGGCTCAAAAGACATCCCAAACACCTCCTTCAAGGCCTTGTGGATTTTTTACTAAGACAATACACCCAACTGACTGTTTCCCACAACTACAAGAAACAGAAGATTGTGAAGTAGTGTTTCTTAGGAGACCATATCAGTAGCTGCAACAGCCACATCCCCAAAATAAGTTTTATTCCTTTGCTCCAACATACAACCAAGGGTGGAAGGATCAATAAAACATGATTTATGGCTCTGGACAACAACAAAGGCCCCCCTTTTCAACAAAACTTCTCACAACCTCTACCTTACCAATAGGGTTTCCAACAACCCCAAAGGCGATTTGAAGCTCAAGCATCAACAAGTCAACATCTAGGGAATCCCCCATCCAAGTTAGATTCTAACACTGATGATCTTTTGAAACAAATAGTTCTTAATCAACATAATGACCTGAAGAGTCAAGTTTCGGAGCTGAGGGAGTTGAAGACTCAAATGAGCCAGATTGCCACTGCCCTCCATGAATTGGTAAGTAATAATTCTGGAAATCTACCTTCACAGCCTACTCCAAATCCCAAGGGTAATGTCAACTCCATCACATTGATAAGTGGGAAGAAAATAAATTATAAATATGCACCTATCGTTCCACTGGGATTCACCTCAACTCTATAAAAGCCCCATTCCACACCAACTAATGAGAAATATAAGGAGAAATACAAAGATAATAAAAAGATTGATGATTTTCCTTCTAAACCCCTTCCAGTTCCAAACAGATTAGTACAAACCAAAAATATGCTTGAAGAAGAAATACAAAAGGAGGTTTTGGACATATTCAAGTGTGTGGAGATCAACATTCCTCTACTCAAAGACATCAAGCAAATCCAAGGTATACGAAATTCTTAAAAGAACTTTGTACCAATCGAAGAGGGATAAAGGAAAATAAGAGGATCAATCTTGGAAGGAACGTGTCAGCACTCATTACACCGACTCTATCAATTCCAACAAAGTGCAAGGATCCAGGGACATTCACCATACCATGCACCAAAGGGGAGTTTCACTGTTCTTATACTCTTTCTGATTTGGGAGCTTCCATAAATGTGATGCCTCACTTTGTATTCTCTTCTTTGTAGTTTTGCGAGTTGAATCCAAAGAGGGTAGTGGTGAAATTGGCGAATAGAGCTACAACATATCCAGCAGGAGTCCTTGATGATGTACTTGTCCGGGTAAGAGACATGATCTTTCCAGTAGATTTATACGTTCTTAACATGGAGGATGATCAGGTAAGTTCTCATGCTCCCATTATCTTAGGTAGAACCTTCCTCAAAACTGAAAAAAAATCATAAATGTCAATGAGGGTACACTTTATATGGAGTTTGGGGATGAAGTTGTGATATTTAATGTTATGGACTTCATGAAGTACCCCTTAGAGGACCATTCTTCTTTTGTTATCTCCCATTTTGAACCACCAAATAAAAACCCCATGGAAATTTATTGTCATATTCTTAGGGATATAATGAGTATTGGTTCTAGTTTGATGTCTAAGAGTACTTCCACACCTATTTCTAATTCCTAAGAATCTCTTAGATTTAATTTTGAAATGGAATCATATTCTGATCATTTGAACTCTGATTATGACATGGCTATTGAGTATGTTGATGGATTTGATGCTTTATTCTCTGATTATGATGATTTCTATTCTGATACTGATGCTCTTTGGGAATATATTTCATTTCCTTCAATGTATCCATCCATACACCACCCCCCTTCATTGGAGCTCAAGCCATTGCCACCAAATCTCAAATACTCATACTTATTGAGTGGCGAGATATTACCTGTTATAATTTCTAATAATATTCCTTTTGAACATGAAGAAAAACCTTTGAATCTTTTGAGGGAGTACATTAAGGCAATCAGGTGGAACTTGCCTAAAATATCAGGTATTAGCCCCTCCATTTTCATGCATAGGATTATTTTGGAGGATGGGGCTAAACCGGTGAGGCAAACACAAAAGAAGACTCAATCTAACACTTTTGGAAGTTGTTAAAAAAGAGGTTAAAAAATTTCTCGAGGTAGGTATAATCTATCCCATTTCAGATTTTCAGTGGGTGAGACCTATTCAGGTTGTGCCTAAGAAAAGTGGTGTTACTATTGTTAAAAATGAGAAATATGATTTAATTCCAATGAGGGTGCAAAATAGTTGGCATGTGTGTATTGATTATAGGAAACTAAATTAGTCCACTTGGAAATACCATTTCCCCCTCCCATTTATTGATTAGATGCTTGAGAGACTAGCTGGGAAGACACACTATTGTTTCTTGTATGGATTTTCTGGATATTTTCAGGTTCCTATAGCACCGGAGGATCAAGGGAAGACTATATTCACCTATCCATTCAACACATTTTCCTACCGGAGGATTCCATTTGGACTTTGCAATGCCCAAGGTGCCTTCTAGAGATGCATGGTGAGTATTTTTTATGATTTTATTGAGACCATAATGGAGGTATTTATGGATAATTTTATAGTGTATGGGTCTTTATTTTATTATTGTATCTCTAGTTTGTGAAAGGTGTTGAATCGTTGTATTGAGAAGAATCTGGTATTGAACTTTGAAAAGTGTCATTTCATGGTAGATCATGGCATTGTCTTAGGTCATGTAGCATAAAAACATGGGATAGAGGTTGATAGATCTAAGACATACATTATTTCATCCTTACCATGTCCTTCATGTGTGCGTGATGTTAGATCTTTCCTAGGGGATGCGGGATTTTATCGGTGCTTCATCAAAGATTTTAGTAATATTTTTCTTCCTATGTCACGATTACTTCAAAAGGATTCTGATTTTGTGTTTGATGATTCTTTTAGGACTTACTTTTATGGGATAAATAAGTGTCTGACCACTCCACCAATCATACAACCCCCACGGTGGGAGATTCCTTTAAAGCTTATGTGTGACGCCTCCAACTTCGCAGTTGGAGTTGTCTTATCTCAGAGGGTGGATGGACGTTAACATGTGATTTTATATGCATCAAGGACACTATATTCAACCCAATAAAACTACACAACCATAGAAAAGGAGTTTCTTTCTTTCATATTTTCTTTAGATAAATTCCTTTCATATTTATTGGGCTCTAAAGTAGTTTTTTTCTGACTATGCAGCTCTGAGGTACCTCTTGAAGAAGCCAGATGCAAAGACCGGGCTAATCTAATGGATGCTCATTATTTAGGAATTTGATATTGAGATAAAAGACAATAAGGGGTTGAAAAACTTGGTGGCAGACCACATGAGTAGGATTACTCACACACTAGAGGATGACACCATGGACCAGGTACCACTTCGGGACACTTTCTCCGATGAGCATCTTTATTCCATCCTAGGTACGCATCCTTGGTATGAAAATTTAGTTAATTACCTTGTTGCCTCTGAAATCCCTACAAATTTAAAGAAATATCAAGTCCAAAAATTAAAAAGTGAGTCTCGGTATTATGTGTGGGATGATCCATACCTCTGGCACATGTGTAGTGACCAATTTATTAGGAGGTGTGTTACTGATCATGAGTTTGAGTCTGTTCTACAATTATGTCATACACTTTCTTGTGGTGGACACTTTGGACCCCAATGGACATCTAGGAAAGTTTTGGACTCTGGATTATATTGTCCTAGCTAATTCCATGATGCCCATGTGTTTTTTAAGTCATGCTCTCATTGAAAACACATTGGGAACATTTCTAGGGGACATGAGATGCCCCAACAACCCATACTATTCTGTGAGATTTTTGATTTATGGAGGATCAATTTTATGGGTCCTTTTCTTAGTTCCTTTTGTTTTTTGTACATTTTGGTTTCTGTTGATTATGTGAGTAAATGGGTGGAGGATAAGGTCACCAGGACTGATGATTCTCATGTTGTTGTGGAATTTGTCAAAGTGCAGATTTTTTGCAGGTTTGGAGTACCAAAGGCCATCATCAGTGATCAAGGGACACACTTCTACAATCAGAATCTTTCTTCCCTCCTTCGGAAGTATGGGGTGACACAAAAAACATCAACACCATACCACCCCCAAAAAAATGGCTAGGGTGAGGTTTCAAATAGGGAGTGGAAACAAATTTTGGAGAAAATTGTGCAACCAAATAGGAAGGATGAGAGAAAGTGCTTGGATGATGCATTGTGGGATTATAGGATATCATATAAGACACCCATTGGTATGTCCCCATTTCAGATTGTTTTTTTGAAAGCATGTCATCTCCCCGTGGAAGTTGAGCATCAAGCTTATTGGGATATAAAGAAATGCAACATGGATTTGGCCCAAGTTGGAATCCAAAGGAAGCTACAAATTCTAGAGCTTCAGGAGATTTGATTGTCTTAATATGAGAACTCAAGGCTCTATAAGGAAAGATCCAAAGCAGATCATGAAAAAATGATCCAACAAAGGGAGTTTCATGTTTGAGAGAAAGTTATTCTCTACAGTTCACGACTGAAGTTGATGCCTGGTAAGTTGTATTCTAGATGGTTAGGTCCTTATGTTGTGACTAATGTTTTTCCTTATGGCGCAGTAGAGATCACACAAGAGGACATGGGAATGATATTTACAGTCAATGGGAAACGTTTGAAGAGATACATTGAGGGACTTCTTACTGATGAAACAGATTTCATCACACTGCATGACCCCATCATCACTTGAGCATATCAGGTTGTTCCTAACCCGTTCAATTTTATATTATTTGTCCTATTTAAAATTCTGTATTTCATTTGCATATATCATCTCATGTGTTCACATTGAGGACAATGCAATATTTTATGTGTGTGGGAGGTAACCTTTTAGTTTAGTAATTTCAATTGTTTTTCTAATTTTCAATGATTTAAAAAAAACAAAAAAATATGTGTGTTTTTAGAATTTTGTGTGTTTATTTTTCAATTTTTTGTGTGTTTTTGAAAAGTTTGAGCTGAAATTATTCTCATCACCATTTTAAAATCAATATCAATAAGTGAAACAATTTATCCCATGAAACCGAGCTTAAATGAATGCTAAAAATAACATTGTTTCAAGTTCAAATCTTTAGTAATTTCATAAAAAGTACTCTGAATTTTGAATCCCATGCCATATCTCACTGTCTTTATATTTGAAATCAATTTCCTGTGATTCTTATGAACCATTATTTTCATATTCTTTACATTTACCTCACTTCTTGAGAGAACCAAACCATGCTTTATTTAACCATAATTGACTTATTCCTGTCAAAACTTGAGGGTTTGAGGTACTTATGTTTAAATGATTGAGGCATTTGTTTGGTATTAAAGCCCCTATTTCAAAGAATCATTTTTTTATAATGGACTACCTTGAACATTTAATCCTTATATCCCTTATAATCCATGAACCGCCAGTTAGGTTAGCCACATTACAATCCAATTTTCCCTATCCAACCAACTCTTGAAGTGAAATTTCATAATCTAGTAGAACTTAAGTGTGGGGGAAGCTGTCTTGTGTTGTGCTACCACATTTTGTGACAATTTGGGTGGAAAACTAAATTTTGAAGAGACATTTTTTCTACCGAATAAAATCATTATATTGAAAGTTGTGCATTTTCCGGATCTTTCATGATAATTGAAGTTGTGCCTTTCTGGAGCTTCTAATAGAGGGATAAAGTTGTGCCTATCTAGAGCTATCAAGAAAATCATGTTTGAGAAGATTGACATTTTTATTGCTGAAATGTTGAATGGTGTGCACATTCCTTTATTTTTTATGATGATGAACATGAATCGATGCTATGGGGATTTAGGAGGAGACCATATTAAAGTGAAAATTAGATTAATTCAATTTTTCTTCAAATAGAGTCAAGCCCTCCTCATTCAGCCTTAGAGTTTTTCACATCTAAATTCTACCAACTGAAAGCCATAGAACAACCCTGAAAATTCCTCATGATAAACATTTGTCCTTGACTCACATCGGGTGGTGATGTAGAAATTTATCAAGCCTATGGTGACCCTTGTATGAGTTTGGATGAGAAAGACATTGCTAAAAAATGACATTTGTGTGATAAGAGAAAATTCAAGTGAGGTAAGTGTTTTGTGCATGGGAAGATAAATGAAGTGGAAATATATTGAATGATATAAATAGAGAACTTGAAATAATGTTTTTTTATGAGGCATGATATTTTTTTTTCTTGTTGTGGAATTGTTGGATCTCAAGGATATGTGTTTTAAAATTTGTTTTGATTTGATGTTGATGTTTACTTGATATGAGGTTTTTTCCAGGAGTGCAAAAGGGTAAGTGTGGGGGAGTTGATAAAACACTATTTTTTTGAATATTTTATTGATAATAAATTACATAATTTCCTCACATCATGATAAATATGTTCCTTTATGAAATATTTGGTATTAGATCATTCATTTGATAATTTGATGAAAATTCTAGTTTTACCCTTTTAAAATGTACTGTAGTATTTCAAACATAAATATTTTAATATCACTTATTAGAAATTAATTTTTTTAAAAGTTTTCCTCACTTAATTTTATACAAATTTTATTCAGGACACTAGAGCTAAAGAGTTCATTTGGATGGAGTAAATGGGTCATGAAGTCAAAGTTGGGCTGGACTCGGAAGATTGAACATGGGTTCTATATTTGGTCCATAACTCCTACATTCGTGCTTGTATTGGGATAAAATTTGGATAGAGGCTCTAAAATCAAAGTTCTCAAATACTATCCTTCTGTAAGAATAGATAATTCATGCATTTTTGTGGAAAAGAAGGCGGTTCAAGTGGGATTGAAATATTTTAAAGAATCTTCTCATTCACACTTGAAACCACTTTTAACCTAGCCTCCCCTCCACTCTATAAATATGAATTTTCTCATTTTTAAGGGTTGTAACGTGTATTATGAAGTTTAGGGAATAGGATAAGAGGTTCCACTAAATTTCTACAGACAATTCAATAAGGGTAGCTCTTGAAGCAAGGATCCCTTCGTTGAAGCCCTCTTCTTCTTCCTCATGTTGTAATGTTTGTGTTTTCATAATAAACTTCTTTGTTATTATTTTATTTCTTATCTTCTATTATATTTTGTTCAAATTTTTATTCTCTTAATATTACTAATTGGTCTGGAATCAAGAGTAGAAACATGATTGGGTTCTACCCTTTCTAAACCTTTGCACATGCAAAACGTTTCTACGATGAGTACACCACTCATGGAAGAGTAGTTCTTTTTAGTAATCAATCTACCTCTAACCTTATTCATTAATTTATTTTGAATAAATGAGATACTGTAATTTACTTAATATGATATATTAATTGAGTTTTTAATTTAAATTAAACTAATCAAGCAATTGAACAATTCACACAAAAACACGCGAGGTCGGAAGTTGTGTAAATTGTGAGAGTGAGATCTTAATCAGTAATAAAAGACCACTCTGGATAAATTTGTAGAGTTCAAATATAATACCTAAACTCAATTAATCCTCATTTCCAGAGTTTATATGTGCTCTAATTGACCACTGACCATAAGCTAACCTAAAAACATCAATCAAATCAGGGTGATGCGAGTGCATGTTCCGAAGCTAGCCTAGGGTTTAAGTAATTTCATCTTTATGGTTAAGTTAACTCCCATAGGGTTTGAGAGTTAAAAAATTAGAGAATTATAATTAAGTGAATTTTAATCTAAATGATAATGAAAAGTAATTTAGTGAAGATTAAGAGTTAGATCTATTATGCCTTTTAAATATTTTCTAAAAAAATATCTTCTTGTTGTGTCTTTTTAATCGAACTTCATTTCAAAAATAAAAACAAAAAAATGCAATCTTATTCTAGAAAACTTCTTCTAGTTTTATATATGATAAAAAAACCCCAAATACTTTTAAGTAGTGTTTTTATTCTCTTTTGTTTTATTTTTAGAATACCTTTAAGAAGTTGTTTTAATTTGCTTCCTCCTTTGAGAGACGACCTTGGTCAGCCACTCTGTTGCACCTGAGTAACCCAAAACTGAACATCATTTGAAATCACCCACGACAATGCATTTAATATATATATATATATATATATATATAAACCTATATTTATTATATATTTGGTTCTAATGTGTACTAATAAAGTCGAGGCTTGTAGTAAGGGATCTTTGTCTCACTTTTATTTCCATGAGACCCATGCCATATTCACTAAATGCTTCTTTTGTGTGGTGTATATAAAAACCATTAATGTATTTTAGGATTAATATAATGAAAATAATGGATATAAATATCCATATAATTTTATTTATTTAATTAGTATTATGATTCAAAAATTTCCAAAAGTGGTAAGGGTTTTATGTTACAATCTCATTATTCATTAGGATTATTTAGGATTATGCTTCAAATGATATAATTTCATGATATGCCCCTCAATAATCTCATTAATTTTATTATCCTATTTTTATTTATATAAATTACATGTTTTACTTTCATTTTCCTCTCTTTAGGTACTCAAGATATCTAAATAATGTTTTTAAGGAAAATTGACTTTATTTTTCTCTTCTATCAAAAATACATTTTTTCCATATCCATGTGTTATAAAAAAAATTTCAAGAACATTTTCAATATTAATATATTATTTTTTAAATAATTTTTACTCATGAATGAATTTTAATTTTTTTAAAGGAATCTTATGGTTTTTTTTTCAAACAATCTGCTTTTTAACTTTTTACCAAAGCGTGAAATAGATGTTTTATTTCAACTTGTATGGAATGAATGAAATTTCATATCATCATGAACACTTAGTGTATTAAAGAAACCTTTATAAGTTTAAAAAGGTTTTTTTAAAAGAAATTTATTTTTACATTTTTTTTGAATTTATTTTTTAAAAAATGGATTTTTAAATGTGTAAATGATATTTTTCTCAAGAATTTTTAAGAGATATTTTTATGGAGTTTATATTTATAAATAACAAAAACTTTTGGTGTTGCTTATGTTTTAATGGGGATATAATCCAATGATACCATTCTTATTATTTCTCTATATGGTTTTTGATTATGATGATGAGATTTTTATGAGACACATTTATTTTCCATGGGTAATGAAATGATGGGTTGAAGGAATGTTTATGAAACCTGATTTATTTACAAAGGTTATTATATGATGATGTGATGGATGTTTAATGAATTTATGGCACACATTTTTATGTTTTATTTATACGATGGGTGTGATTGGAAGTATATATCAATCTACTAGATTGGGTGAATTATTATATCTCATGAGATAATTATGTGAAACAAGTTAATTTGATTGATCCGTTATGGGAAGCAAGTTGATGTTATTGATATGTTATAGGAAAATGACGTTTTGATTGATATGTTATGGGAATCAAGTCAATTTTCTTGATCCATTATGGTAAACAAGTTGCTGTTCTTGATTTGTTATGGGAAACAAGTCTATGTTCTTGATCCACTATGGGAAATAGTTATTAATGCAAGACCCATTATGATTTGATGGTTTTAGTAACTAACCATGATATATGAAATTTTTTCTATGCTTATGATGGTGCCACACCTATATGACATGAACTTATGGTTCATGATTTATTTATAATGTTTTCTCACTCTTATGATTCATTTATTTTGGAAAAATACTATTTTATTCCATGAATCATGTTTATAGTACATGATATATTGGGTATGAAATTTTTAATTTATATTCATGATATCATACCATTATTATTATATTATGCTTTCATATGACCATCGATTGATATCTACCATGTTTACCCTTATTGAGTATTTGATATCACCCTTTCTTATGTTTTCTTTCCCTAGGCTATGAAGAAAGGTTTTAAGTATGGTATGTCTATAAAGAATACTAAATGGAAAGATATTTGTGGGACATATTAATGATCTTTAATTAAATAGGAATATTTTGTATCTAGTCTCTAAAAACACTAAACTGTTATGATCATTGGGTGATTTTTTGTGAAACGTGTTGAATATTCATCTAAAAAGATGTAATATTTATGTATTAAAAGCCTGTTTCACTATATAATAAGGTATGTCTCAGCTAGGATATGTCACTAGAAGTCAGTTATAGGCTTTGGTGAGCATTCTCTAAATGATCTAGTTATTCCTTGGAATAAAGGCATCAGAATCTAGTTTTGGTGGTGTGTCAGTTATAGATGATAATAATTTTTTAAAATATTCATCAAAACATGGTTTGAATTGAGTTTTATCAAAAAAAATTATGCATTCTGAGAGTAACCATTTCCATCATTCCATTTGTTTTAGGTGAGTATAGTTTAAAGGTAGGTCATGGATTTTCAAGGAAAAGCCAATGCGACCAGGTTAAGTGTGTTCAATTGTAAATCAATTATTTTGATAAAATCAATGAATGGAGGTAGTGTCCTCGTGTGTGAACTATTTTAGTGGTTTTATAATCATTCTAGTAATTTCAATATGATTCTAAGGGCATGATTTAGTAGTCAATTCTAAGAGAGGAGTATCATGACTCGGAATAATCCGGTGAACACTAAAACCTATAGTGGGGAGCACCATAGGCCATTTGATGAAAAATATAGAGATTAAATTATGTATCAGGTTAGGAGTACTCAATTAAGAAATTTATTAGTGTTATGTTAATTAATATGAGTGTTGGTTCATTTTTTAGTGGTTTAAGTTTCGTATTAATTAACTGGTTCTTGGAGGCGTGTTGGAAATTTGGAAATGCAATGCGATTGTTTGATCTAGATTTTCCTGACCCAAGTAGGATGGTTTATTAATTATAATACCCACCAAGGATTCTTAGGTATGATAAGTTCTAAGGTGGAGAGGTTGTAAGGTCCCATGTTTTGGGATGGGTTGAAATTTTCAAAGGATTTTGAATTTCTATTTTTATGGAAAGGATAAATTATAAAACAAGAACCAGAATGTAATTCTAGGGTTGGAACAATTTATTTTTTTTGGATTGGTTTTAAAGATTAAAAGGTGTCTTTGGAGGTCATATGAGTTTTAGTAGTTCCATAATTTGAGAACTTGGTTTCAAGAGAGGCATCTTACTGCACACGGTTGTCACACAGTTAGTGTTAACCGTGCGGCCCAAATTGCTTATTCTAATTGTATAGGAACACGGTTTGTTAAAACCATGAGAGGGGATCAAAATAACCATGATAAAGGATGCATAATCATATATATATAAACATAGTTGGTCTATGGTTTTCCAAAACATTATCTACAACCTTGTGAGGTGTGGGTCTTGAGACATTGCTGAGCACATGGTGTACTCATGGTTTTTCTAACTATGTTCTTGATATGTATGAGGGACTTGTCCCTAAATAGTGAGGTATGAATATTCATTACATGATTTTCTATAATCATGGGAATAAACTATGTGTCTAATTAAACATCTTGTAAAATTACCCATTTCCCTTTCCACCCCAAAAACCAATTTTCCTTCTCCTCCTCTTTATTTTCACAAAAAATCAACGCGCATGAGAGCTCTCCTCTGCCCCTCTCTTAGGCTTTGAGCTATCTACCTCATCCAAGATCTGAATCAAACAACATCAATTATATTAGATCCCCCTCAATAGGTCTAAGACTTATATTTTTTCTTCTCTAAGTTTATTTAGTCATATTAGATGTTATTTACATGAAAAATAATAGTCCCTATTTTCAGGTTATTTTACTAGTTTCTGTTTTTCTCTCATTTCAGCCCAAACCAAAGGTTGATGTTAGACAAGTGAAGCTTCCTAAGCATGAGGTAAGTGGTATAGTACTTTTCCCTAACATTATTGATGATTATAAAATGTGCCATTGTTCCATGGGCTATAAATTTCATGTGTTACCTATTAAATGTTGTATTGACTAATTAAATTCTAAATATCTTAATCCAGTTAGTCTATATACACTAAATAACATCTTTTTATATTGTCTACCTTGACCAAAACCACCCTTGGGGTGTGTTTCTTATTTTTAAATGACTCATATACCTTGGCTATGTAATTAAATACCTTTGAGGTGGGTTGTCTTAGTTCTTAATTAGGTTGATTATAATAATTAAATGAAATTTGAATGGTAAGACCATGTGACATTACCCTTAAACTCTTATTACTTATGACGGGTATCTTCTTAGAATGAAATGAAAAAATAGATTTAAATAAATCATAACTGGGGCGGATGAATCACTTATCCTTATTAATTTATTATATCATCCCTTGAGTGATGCCTGGATTCTAATGTCAAATCCCTTGTATGGGCTCACAGGGAATATTGTATCAAATTATTTTTAAATGGAATAGATATAACACATGAATTTTATTAACATTTATAAATAAAATAATTAAAGGAACTGTCGATTCAATGAAATATGGATACTTATCGTGGATTATGTTAAATTATTAAATAAAATATTTTATTATTGTAATTAGACCATAGAAATTGGTTATTTTGAAGTGATTAAGTGATGTTGGACATGGTTCTCCTCATCATTTATTTGTAAATGTTGTATACGACTCTCTTCATCCTTAATTAGGAACTTTTGGACATGACTCTCCATGCCCCCTTGGTAAGTGATGTTGGACATGGAACCCCTCATCGTTTATTTGTAATTATTGGACACGACACTCCTCATCATGTTTTGAGATTTTTTAGACATAATGATCTATGCCCTCTTGGTTTAGGATGTTAGACAAGATTCTCCATTACACCTTGGTTTAGGATGTCATAAATGGTTCTACACATCATTTATTGGGGTTTTCAGATATGGAATCTTGTATTTTTAATTTGGATTCTTGGACTAATGATCCTAATTTAAAACATGAGAACTGTATGATATGGGGTTCAGGAATCTGGATTAGGAAAAAGTATGTATGGTCGACCATGGATCCTATGAGGAGAATTATCTTGGAATAGATTATGTTTATTATTTTTCTACTTTACATTGATTATACAAGTACATTGTTTTATTTTATATTCATAGATTGTATAGTATTAGTCACTATTGGTGGAGGTCTAGTTAGTTTTACTCTCACCTGATTTAGGCCACCATTTGGTACCAAGACAGTCTTCATGAATATAAGTATGGACAAGGGGAATCACCCAATTATAGACACTTTATTTTCTATACTAGGATGGAGTACGGGAGTAGAGGACCGATCCAGTTCTTGCAATTATATTGAAGTGTAGATGTTGTTATTTTTATATATTTATGTATAGAATGTACTGTATGTATGCATGATACTCTATTCTCTATACTCACCTACTTGTATATCATCATGAAATCATCATTTTTATATTATAATACTTAAGGATTTTGGATTTTTATTATTATCTGGATGTTTATTTCCACTACCATGTATTATTCCACTATTGCGCTATATTATTCCTACTACTTACTTATTGTTACTGATGTATTGCATTATGATAAATAGGGTATAGTCTCCCCACCATACCATCATAGACCATCACTGGTAGTCTATATCCTATGGCATGCGGGAAGGTGCTCTTGAGTCCATGTGGCCCTTCAGGTCAGGTAACTTATGAGTTAACCAAGCTCGGGGCATCACAAATTGGTATTAGAGTGATTTTATTTCTCTTATATTACTATTTTGGGCTAGTATACAAGAGACTATGAATGTGTCAGAAATTAGTAAATGGATCATTCTTGTAAATAGACAACCCATGCACAGGGGAAAGATCATATTTCCAGGGATGAAACTATTGTTTGTGCAGTTATTATTATAATTTATCATCATTTCACCTTGAGTGACTTTTTTTATATCTCCACTGGTTACTAATTTATAAGATTTTTCTATTTCTTAGGTATATAAAGAGATGAGGTGTGTTCATGCATCATTTTAGGTAGATAGGATTTACATGTCATTAGCATGCTTATCTGTATACCATGCATGTGTGATTATGTGCCATGTTTATCTGTACACCTTGATTGTGTGATTATTTATCATGCTTATCTATATACCATAATTATATGATTAATGCTATTCCTACCTACATTTCTTGATTACATGGTATTTTTCCTTGTTATAGTTATAATGTATGGTTGGTTAAATAATGTATCTACATTAACCTAAATGGTTTTTTACTGCATAACTTGATAATGGAATTCAATTTAATCATCTTTAGATTAATTAAATAAATGAAATAGTTTTAAATTAGTTTATGAATTAATAAGAGTAGAATATTGAAAATTGTAAGGAATTGGTTTTTTTTAGAAAACTCAAGTCATTTATTATAGATGTCAGTTAAATGATGTGTCAGTTAAAAATTATAAATTCTTGTACCTTCATAAATTGGGAATAAATACCTATATAACTGAATCCTCTTATATTTGATTTAACCCTTGTAAGTCAGTTTTAGCATCATATGCCTATGAAATAAACTAACTAAGGGTGTGTTAAAATTATAATAAATTGGTTATTAATGGGTTTTACTTAAATGAGATTCTAATAATAATCTATAGAGTATGGACTCTATAAATTTGGAATACATTCCCATATATCTGAACCAAGGTAGGCAAGAATTGACCATTGTAGGTTGTCTTTATATTTTCATGATATAGTATTTAACCCCTTGGTGTGTTTTATGTTAAATAGGGATGGTTATTTAAAGTTTCAACAGCTAATTATACAAAACTTCATATAAATTTATGTGGTGTCTTACTTAATCGATTCTCATAATATGATAAAAGCCTTATTGTATGTTTTTGGTATCTTATCACTATGAGGCCTCAGTTAGTTAAAATACTAGTTATAACCTAAAGGGTGTTTTATTCTATATATTGTGAGTGTAATTTTCTTTAACTAATATCAATTGTTAGAAATTATTCATAAATAATTAGTTGAAAGGAAATTATGAGATAATTTTATAAAAGTGCCTGGTGACATCGACTAAATAAAGGTCCAAGTATAGTTGTACCTCTATTTCTAGTACTTGACATATCATTTATCTAAGCCTATGTAATAATTATAATAATGTGAATTGATGTAAAAGCTTAATTAAAACCTTTTATTGGAGTTAATATCATAGACCCTCGTTTAGGGGTTAGTTCTATTGTTTCCTTAAGAGTTACCTTGAATGGGAATGTGAGCATTTCCCATGGATCTCTGATGACTTATTCAGTTGTGTTGACATAGAGGTTAGGCGAGTGATCCTAGTGACCATTTATGTGTGAACTGAGTTTTATAATTGGTTCCTTTTATAATAAATGGGTTAAAAAAGTGTTGGTGTCATCCTTAGAGTTAAAAAGTATCATAAATAATTTTGTTGAGTTTTTAGGAAGTAGAGGTTCCATTTGAGTGTCATTTTTTATCGAGTAGGAATCTTTGTAAAAAAATGACTCTCTGGGGTAGATGGGTAGTCTTTTGGTAATTTGATCCTTATTTGGGTTGTGATAATCATTTAATGATCAATTTTAGCATGCTAAACATGCTTAGGGAATGGTCAGTCACTTTTTTAATCATGTAAATCTTTCATTTTTTATAATAGATACCTCAGAAGATTGTCATCTAGGTAAATAGCCATATGGAATAATAAGGACATGGTTCAATCCTTTATATAGGATATCACATGCTGGGATTAATATTTCTATTATCCCTATGAATTAAAAGATAATGGGTGTAGATGTTTCATTGTTGTGATATCAAGGAAATATGCATGGCTATACATGGTGCCCATTGATTAAGAAGTGATGTAGTGAGCTGTATATAGTTATGGTGATGGTTTTTAAGTCTCCATCTAGTTTGATAAATAAGTTCATGTAACACCTTAAACCATGTGTTTTATTATTAGTTGTAAAATTTTCGTGAGTATGTGAAGGCTAACATCACAGGTCATCTCTATAGAATAGTTAACTGAGCATTAAAAGATTATTGTGTGCATGGTATCCCTGAGATGTTAGTGGAATCCTAAATTATCCACATTCATGGGATGATGATTTAAAAATGACCATTTATAATAGCACCACTGGTGAGAGTTGTTTTGGATTTTATATCTAATGTTAAGTACACATATAAGTGTGGATCGAGAATAATGTCACATGTGCATCTAAAAGTGAACCTGGTCTAGTTATTCTTATAAGTTGTTGTTTTTTATCTCTTATTTTTTTGATGTTTAGTATAAGTGTGTTGGTCACATATAGGAATTAAATTCAGTGGTTGTAGAGAATGTTCTATGGGATGAGTTTCTATTTTAGGTAAGGTGATGACTAGGACACTCCAATGTTGGGGAGCATCGCGTCAGTTGTGCGAAGGATATTCTTCAAGGTAGATGGAATTCGACCATAGAGGATCATTTGGGAATTGTTAGAATGGATTTTTGAATCCAATGATTTGGTAAGTTTCTATATTTATGGACTCAAACATTAAATTGTTTTTTATAATCATATATGAGTTTGAGTTGTGTTTGGACATCCAATTAAAGCTCAGGGTGTGTAAGAAATACGGGTGATGGGATAGGTCAGTAGCGCGTTTATGTTTTCAAAGAAACCCAACATCAAGAGGTTTGGTCAACCACCCAACCATTGATGAACTTTGGGAGTCGGTGTTGGAATTCAGTGGTTATTCATGAAAATTCATAGATACATTTTTGATTTAAGGAAACGTGATTAAGCCTTAAAAGAGATGTCGAATTTTGAGTTAGATTCCATTTAAATAGGCTAGCCTAGAGTGGATCAGCTGATGTTTTGGTAAGAAAGTTTATAAGGTGATATGATACTACCTTATGTGTGTCATGTTAAATATTATGAGTGCATTTAGGGGAATGGACATTAAAACTATATAGTATGGATATGATAATGGTTTTGGATAGTCGGTGATCAACCATGGGATGGTTGTAATAAATGTTTTAGATTCTATATATGGAGGGTACACTGAGGATAGGGTACAAGCCTTAAGAAGCATTATTTAACGATCATGAGAGATTCATCAGGTAGTGAGGAAATGGCTATTGAGTAGTGATGATGCGTCGGTGATTGTAGCCAAGTTTATTCATGAGGAGTTGACTACAGGTGTTTTAACAGTCTTGTTGGTGCGAAGTTGGATGTTTTTGGTTGGAAACTGTTCTAGACACTTTGTTTTGGATATGATTAAAGTGTATATAGATTTTAATAAAGTCCTTTTAAGGAAAGGCTGACATTCCCATGCTAGGAATACGATTTAAGTTCCATACAAGAAATAAATTGGCTGTTGTGAAGCAGTTGGATCTTGGTTGGATCTGGACACACATTATCAAGATATATGGAATTAGGTGTTGGTTAAAGATAAGTGTATCTTATTTTTGTGGACCATGGCTTAGGGAGAGAGATACATTCCTATTGATGAAATATTCGATGAATTCCATGGTTTCCATTTCCATGGGTTAGGAATATGTGATGTGTAACATCATATGGTTGGGTTGTGTTGGTAATAATCAAGAACATCTTAGTGTACTTCTGGTTTGGAGATGATCATGATCAATATCTTAAAATTGTCTTGAGTTTGATGAGATATAATCAGGTATATGTTGAGATAAAAATTAAATTTCTTTCTTGGTTTGACATATGGACTTCATGGGAGTTGTGCTCAGGGAGTGGTGTAAAGAAATACCTATAGTGAGGAAGTCACTATATGATATTGGGGGATAGGCCTAATGTGAGAAGGGTATTTGGATTGGTTGTTACAAACATTGGAAGGTAATTAGGATATTTTATTCCATTAGATAAATGGAACTGGGTATGCTTGTATTTCTTAGTAAATACCAGGTACAGGTTGAAATACAAATATGGGGGAAGTTCAAGTGTGAGCATTAGGATTGAGTATATTATGATGATATGTGGATGCTGGATTGGGTATGCATGGGTATTTGTGTTGTGAAAAAATAATGGTTTATGAATATGGTATGGTTCTTCAAGGAGACGCCACTAGATTTCGTTATTTGCTTCAATGAGCATGATCAAAGTGATCTTGTTATGCCTTGGAATAAATGAATCAAAATCTAGTTTTGGTGACGTGTCATTTGTTGAAGTCGAGTGTTTTAAAAATTAGTCATCTAGAGTCGGTTCAACTTGATTTATTTAAAAAATATATGTGGTCAGTGAATAATGGTTTCTATCATTCTGTTTGGTTGATGCGAGTATAGTGTAAAGGTCAACTGAGGACTTTCAAGGAAAAAATGACATGAACATGTTAAGTGTTATATATTGGAACCATTTCAATCAAATCAAGGACTATAGGCAGTTCCCCCATGTGTGAAAGGTTTAAAGGGTTGATAATTATTCCAGGATCATTAATAGGATTCCAAGAGAATTCTTTTGTATGTAATTTTAATAGAGCAGTACCATGACTCAGAATAATATGATAAAGGCTAGAACCTATGGTGGGGAGAACCATTGGTCAGTTGATGAAAGATATAGTGATTAAATAATGTATTAGGTTAGGTTGTATTGATTAAGTTTCACCTTAGATTTATGTTTATGGATACAAGCATTGGATTGAGTTTTAGCAGTATAAGTGTCATATGATTTAACTGGTACTTGGAGGGGAGTTGGGTTTTAGGAAACACAACGTGACCATTTGATTGAGAATTTTTCTAAATGATGTAGGTTTGGTTATTAATTTTTAATCCTAGTATGGCTTCTTGGGGATTATAATTTCTACGGTTGGGAGGTTTTAGGGTCTTGTATTTTGGGACAAGTTGAAATTTTCAAAGGATTTTGAGTTTTTCATATGGTGGATCGATCAAATTGAAAAACAAGCATCAAAATGTAATTCAATGAGTATGAAATTTTTTTTATTAGATAAGTTTTAAATACTATAAGGTGTCTCAGGAGGCCGGATGATTTTCAGGGGTGTCAATCTTCAAGAAATTGGTTTTAGGAGAGGCATCTTAGGGCACAAAGTTGGTGCTAACCATGCAACCCAAACTATTCAACCTAATTATATAGGAACACTGTTTTTTCAAACTATACGAGTGGGATCCAACTAATCATGCAAAAGGGTAAATAATTATAGAGGGAAATCCATAGTTGGACAATGTTTTTCCTAACCATTCACTGCAACTGTGCGAGCTGTGGTGCTTGGTATAGTGTTGAGTTCATAGTGTGCGTACAGTTTTTATAATCATACACATGGAATTTGTGAGGTACTTTCCCTTAGATAGTGATACACACATAGTTTGTGGAAAGTTTTCCAAACAGCACTGAAAAATTGTGTGACTCATAAAATTCTTTTAAAATTACCTTTTTTCCCTTTCCACCCCTAAAACTAATTTTTCCTTCTCCTCATCTTCATTTACACAGCATGCCACCTGTGTGAGATCTCTCCTCCACTCCTTTTGTAGGATTTTAGATTCTACCTCATCCAAGATCCTAATCAAACATTGTTGGTAGCATTAGATCACCCTCAATAATATTAAGAGTCATCTTTCTTCTTTTATTAGTTTCTTTCACTTTATTGGATGATATTTCCATGCAATCTAATATTCCATATTTTTAGGGTGTTTGGTTTCTAAATTTCTCTTTTTTCAGACCAAACCAAAGGTCAATATCGAGTGAGTAAAACTTCCTAAGAATAAGGTAGGTGGTATGGTAGTTTTCCCTAAAATTATTAATGATTATAACATTCTCTATTGTGCTACACGCTAGACCTTCCACATGTTTCCTTTTAAATGTGAAATTAACTAAGTAAATTCTAAATGACTTGATCTAGTAAGTCCTTATGCATCTAATTGCATTTTTTTAGGATGTATACCTCAACTAAAACCACCCTTGGGGTGTGTTTATTATACTCCCATGACTCTTATATATTTTATTTTTAATTAAACACATTTTATGTTGGTTGGATTGGTTCATAATTTTGATAGTGATAAGAATTAAATGAAATGTGAATGGTAAGACCATGTCACATGGCCCTTGAACACTTATTACTTATGTTGATGATATATTTAGAATGAAATGACTAAATGGATTTAAATAAATAATAATTAGTGTGGATTAATCAATTAGCCTTGATAATTTATTATATCATGCCTGGAGCGATGCTTGGATTCTGATACAGGATGCCTTGGATGGGATCATCGGTTGTATTGCATCAAATGATTTGTAAATGGAATGGATAAAAAACCCAGACCTTGTTAACATCTATAAATGAAATAATTAAAGTAATTTTTAATCAAAATCAAGATGGATACATATCTTGGATAATTTTCAATTATTAAATTCAATATTTGATTATAATTATTGGAACTTAGTAATTGGTTATGAAATGATTAAGCAATGTTGGACATGGAACTCCTAATTGTTTATTTGAAAATGTTTGACATGGAACTCATCATCCTTATTTTGGAATTTTTGTACACGATTCTTCATTCCCTCTTGGTTAAGTGATGTTGGACATGGGGCTCCTCATCATTTTTTATAATTATTGGACATGGATCTCTTAATCATTTATTGGGAGTAGTTAGACATGATGCTCCATGACCCCTTGGTTTAGGATGTTGTACATGAATATTCATGCCTCTTTGGTTTAGTATGTTGTAAATAGTGCTTCACATCATTGATTTGGACCATCATTCATGGAATAACATATTCCTGGTTTGGATTCTTAGACAGATACTCCTTATTTCAAATGTGATAACCTTTTGATATGTGGTTCATACATAGAGATTAGGTTAAAGAAGGTATGATTAGTCAGGGATACTATGAGGATCCTAAGATTTAAAAGTATTGTGTTTATTATTTTACCACTTTACAATGATTATACATGTGTACTATTGAATTTTATATTCATATATTGGATAGTATTAGACACCATTGGTGGTGGCCTACTTAATTTTACTCACACCCTGTTCAGGACACCAGTTGGTACTTGTAAATATTTCATGAATATAGGTAGAGACAAGGGGAAGCACCAGTCTATATATTCTTTATTTTCTGAACTATTATGAGGTATGGGAGTAGAAGAACAAGCTAGTGCTTACAATTCTACTTGAGTTTAGCGATTAGTTTTTTTTGTATATTTGTGTATAACATATACTATATGTATGACTGCCTCCCTATTCCCCATGCTCCCATTTTTGTATATCGTTATAACATAAACATATTTATATGATAATAATTATTTATTTTTTCATTTATTATTATCTAGATGTTTATTTCCACTTCATTGTTTATTTTTCTATTACACCATATTATTCTCGCTGCTTTTTTATATTTTTACACTATGTTTTACTCTGATAAATAGGGTATAGTATTCCCACTATAACATCATATACATTCTCGACTAGTCGAAAGCCTATAACATATTGGGATACACGTTTGGGGCCATGTGGCCCCTCATGTCGGGTTACTTATGAGTGAAACAGGTCCAGGATGTCATATTTTCTCTCTTTGATTCATGGTTCCTAAAGTGAATTTGGTTAAAAAATTGAGGTATCTCTCTCCCATTCCACTCCCCCTATCCCCCTTTTCTTTTTCTTGGATTTCCATTGGGTGGTATAGTAATTTCATGATGTATTTCACATGATAATGATGAAATCAATCATTAAATAAGGGGATTTCAAGTGTAATAGTTATATATGTACAAAGGGGGTTTTATAAATTTTTTATTTTTTTATAAAGGTTATTTATTTTGAAGATTTTTTTATTTATTTCATTAATTTTTGTGTTGAATTTTTAGATTTGTAGGTTACATAAGTTGGTGATTTTGTGAGTAGGAGTGTTGGGAGTGTCTTAGGAACCATCTGTGGGATATTTACTACAGTAATTATTTTTATTTATTTATAGAGTTGGGTTTATAATTTAAAGTAATACGATTTGTGTTTTCTAAATAAATATTTTATATCCATTGAGTTATATAGGTAAGCGGCCTTAATCCCTATTGGTGCTTGTGACATAAAATCTAATTATTTTCTTAATCTTAATAAAGTTTTAAATATTATTTTTAAAATATAAAATGGATGATAAATACGTATAAGAATTTGATAAGTGAATTGATGTATTTAATTTAATTTTTATCTATAGTATTTATACCTAGCATGTTTATTTATTCATTTATTACTTATTATTATTTTTTCCCATTTTAATCATGCCATATAATATGTTAAATAATTTATAATACCTTTATTATTATTATTTTTATATGAATACATAAATAAAAAATTTACTGGTTTATTTTAAATTTAAAATTAAGGATTATATTATTATGTCTATGTTTATTCCACCTAATATATTTCTATTTTATTATCACATGATAAATTAGTTTTTCATGGTGTAAGTTTTATTTTGATTCTAGAAAATCCACTCTTAATCATGTTTTTTGGATTATCTATTGTAATTTTGAATAATAAGTCCCTATTTTCCATTGATAAACTAGAAGAATTATAACTCAATGAATGATATTTGACCTTGATTTAAAATTTTTCATCGGTGGTGATGAAATAGATGAGTTTGGTATAATAGGAAGGAATAATTTAGAAACTTAGTGTGTTATAAATCTATTAAATGAATTATTAAAGTAATTGTAATTGTTCGATATGTTAAAAATTCATCCTTTGGGAATGATTAGCCTGAGTCAGAACCTAAATATGATTGGTGGTATAAAATTTTATCTTTATAGGAAACATAGGATAACATATTGGAGATTTTTTCATATGAATAGAGTTAGGATGGAATAAAAGGATATTATTTATTTATTCGGTTATTTTTTGCTCCATTTTTTTATATTTTTTGTTACTTTTATATCCATGATGTAATTTGGATTCCTTTAACTATAATTTCTTGTTTTATTTGGCTTGAGAGTACTATTCCAAGTGGGGGTTCTCCTCGTGATTGAAAACTTTGGTCTTTCTTATTTATGATGGCCTCTATCATGACTATCTGACGTGAGTTATAGATGGTGTGAGTGTTTTTGTAAGTGGGGTTATAAGAGTGATATATCTTATGGATATATAGTGAGTGAAATTTTATTATGGTATAGAGGTATATGATATAAATTTGATGATGTGGCTATTATTTAAAATGTAAGGGTGTTCCCCTAAAAATATCCAGGTGATTCTCATTTGTTGGGATGTAATTTGATCATGGTGGTGACTAAAGATGAGATATGTATTCTTATGGGGTGCATAATAACTTATTTTGATTAAATAAAGGATTTAGGATTGTATTAAATTAAAATTTGGGTTAAATTATTTTGTTATATTTGGTTTGAGAGATTTATTATGACAAAGTGTGATGAGTTGTAAGAATGGACCTATTTAGATAATTATTTGTAATAGATCAGGTGTAACTTTTTTTAGTTAATGTTATGGTTTCAAGAATTATTTTATATGTAAAAATATAGGATATATTTTATGATGGGATATATTTATGGTTGAGTTATCATTTTATATAACAATTTATATGATTTTTCATCCCATGAGAATATTCTGTTATACCCTTTCTAGTGATCATATTCTATTATGCTCCATGGAAATCATATCTTGTATTTCCATTTGGAAAGTCTAAATTCTAATATTACTATTTTTTTATACTCACATTTAAATATTTTTTATTCCATATGGATATTTTGAGTTGTTTCTTGACTCTATATAATGGATAATGGGATGGGTACCGAGGTATCCCAACTCATGAAAATATGGGAAATAAGTTGCCATGAATTTTTGTTTATGATTAATTCCCCCCTTATAATTACTTTAAGGATGTCTATTCAATCTTATGGGATTCTTGTATGGTCTCAAAGTAGGTATGAATTCTCCTAAAGGTGTGGGAGTTATGATTTGTAACTTTCAATATAAATTTTCATATTGGTGCAAGAGGAGTTTGTTATTATTATTGTATAATGAATATTAATACCGGGGGAGGAATATGTTGTTATTATATAATTTATATTGAGTTTAATTTGGTGTACTACTTTGATTTATTTATTTTTATATGATATATATTATTATAAATACCCCATACCCATTCACTTGATTATAGACACGTATTGGAGTTGAGTAATTTTGATAATGCCTACTAAGTCTTCATACCCACATCCTTCACATGAACCTCATCACACAAAAATATCTATATATGTAATTTCAGATATGTGTAAGTGTGTAGAGATAACTAATTGGTTGGTTTACAAACTATTATGGTATTAGAGTAACCTGACATGACTCCACTAGCTAGTTGAGTGATATTAGATGACATTGGAATGAGGTATTATCTAACATATATCCTAGGTTTGTTTTTTTTTGTTATTTGGTGTCTGTATAATGTATTATATGTATATGGATAACTATTGGATGTGATATGTTTTAATATATATAATTTTATATAGTAATTATGAGGACCCATCCAGAAGTTCTGATATTATTTTATTTATAGTTAGGAATATTCAGCATACTAACATGTAGTAACATCCTATGGTCATTCAACCAAAATGGTTTCGAGACAGAGATGTCGTAAGGCCTTAAACATGCCTATTTATATGCTGTAGGATTTTGATTCATAGAAAGGGTCTTGGACCAAAATTATAGATATTATACCCTCAATACAATAATCATAAGATAATAAATAGATAAAATAGACATCATCCACAATATAAAATCAGAGTACGCATGTAATTATAGTTTCAAGCTAACCATGCAATAAAATATAACTATATAAAATATCAAAATGAAGGAATTTCATAAAAATTATTCATACACAAGATAAGGATCCCCCAATTGGGTTGAACATATATATAATATAAAAAAATGAACACAAAAATAAATTCAAAATGAGATAATGCTACAAGGTCCCTAATCCCACCTTTATCCTATCTCTACCTTCTTGTCCATATACACCCGCCAAACCACTTTCAAGAAACCTATCCTAAAATTTACATGCCATAAATATAGTATGGACATGAAATAACTTACATGTATAGGGTTTTATAATAAATATTAGTATGGAACAAATGATATATCCCCTAATATACACCATAATATACCATGTGAATTCATAATAAATAATAAAACAATAACATACAATGTGAAAGAAATCAAGTTAGGCCATAATGTACTAACTAAGACACCATGATACTTGAACATAGTTCAGATAATGTTGTTTTATTAATCAAGGTATACCAAACTCATGCTAAGATGGTTCCCCAGTCTCCAAGATGGTTTAACCATCCATAGGGTAACAATGGAACCTCAGGAACTAGGATGGTCTGAACATAAAAAAACATTGAGAGAATTATCATATGGTATCATAGGATCCAGATGATCTATCCATAAGGTGTATCTAAATAATTTATATATGGTATTTTGGGATTCATCAGGTCTATTCATTGGGTGAAACTAAATAATACATAATGGTTTTCAGAGCTCCATATGATCTGGACATCAGGTGTAATTGAAGAATACCTAGATGGTGTCTCAAGATCTATCTATTCTATACATTGAGTGAAATAAGAACATATAGTGTTAATTTCCTAGGATCTATTTTTTCTAACCATATATTTTAATAACGATCAATGTACATGAACCAAAATCATTGAATCAAAATATACATAAAAAATAAAACAGTTATTACTTGAAATGGTGATTTTAACAAAGATTTTTTAATAAAAGGGTGGTAAAAGGGTATAAGTAAATTATATATGGTATGATATATATGAGTATGGTTCTAAAAAATATTTATAATAAACCTATATTTATTATACAGGATTTTTTAATTTTTATGAACAAAGTCGAGACTTAGGGTAAAGGATTTTGTCTCACTTTTATATTTGTGAGACGCACACCATATTCACCACTTGTTTCTTTTATGTGGAATATATACTTACCAGTAATGTATTTTATGATTAATATCATGAAAATTATGGGATATAAATATCCATATAAGGTTATTTCTTTCATGGGTCATATGATTCAAATGTTACCAAAGTGGAGAGGGTTTTAGGTTATAATCTCATTGTTTATTAGGATTGTTTATGATTATACTTTTGATGATGGGTTTTCATGATCTAACTCCCAATAATCTAATAAATTTTATTATAATATAGTTATTTATGTAAATTACTTTTTTTTCCTTTAATTTTAATCTCCTTAAGTACACAAGATACCCAATGAATATTTTTAAGGAAAACTAACTTTATTTCTCTCTCTAGTCTAAAATACTTTTTCTTCTATATCCATGTTTTCTAAAAAAAATTCAAGAATGTTTTTAATATTCCACTATTATTTTTTAAAATAATTTTAACCCATGATCAACTTTTTACAATTTTTTTAAAATTAATCTTCTTTTTTTTCGAATGAGGAACTTTTTACCTTTTTACTAAAGTGTAAAAGGGATGTTTTCTTTTAACTTGTACGACATGAACAGAATTTTCCACCATCATGAACACTCAATATTTTAAAGTATCCTTTATAAGTTTCCAAGGTTATTTTCAAATAAAAGGCATTTCATAATTTTTATTAATTTAATTTTTCAAACGGTTATTTTCAAAGTGTAAATGATATTTATCTCAAGAATATTTTAATAATATTTTTATAAAATTACTATTCATTAATGACAACATCCTTTAGTGCTACTTATGTTTTACTATGGATATGATCCAATGGTACCATCCTTGTTCTTTCTATACATGTTTTATTATTATGATGATGAGATGTTTATGAAACCCAATCATTTTTTTCCGTTATTATATGATGGATTTATTGAATTTTTATGAAACCTAATTTCTTTGTATGGGTTATGATGTGATGATGTGATAAATTTTTAATGATTTTATGGTACACATATGTATGGTTTTATTTATGTGATGGGTGGGACAAGAATTATATATTCCTCTAATAAATTAGGTAAATTATTATATCTCATGAGATAATTATGGTAAATAAGATGATGTTATTGATTATTTAGGGGAAACAAGTTGATGTGCTTAATCTATTATGGGAAAAAAGACAATTTTCTTGATCTTTTATGGGTAAAAGGTCAATGTTCTTGATCTATTATGGGAAGAAAGTTGGTGTGCTTGATCCTTTATGGAAAACAATTCACTATGATTGATATGTTATGGGAAACATGTGTTTATTCTTAATCCATTATGATTTGATGGTCTTGGTAGTTAACCTTGACATGTGAAATAGTTTCTATGCTTATGATGGTTCCACACTTAAATGACATGAAATTATGGTTCATGATTTATTAATGAATTTTTCTCACTCTTATGATTTATTTCTTTTGAAATGATAATGTTTTATTCCATGAATCATGTTTATGGTCCATGATATATTATGTATAAACTTTGTGAGTTATATTCATGATCACATAACCTTATTATTATCTTATTATTTCATATGATCATAAATTGTATCTCCCATGTTTACCCTTACTGAACAAGTGTGCTCACTATTTCTAATGTTTCATTTCCCCAGGTTATGAAGAATGGTTTTAAGTAGGGTTTGTTTATGAAGATTAATAAATGGGAAGATATTTGTGGGATATGTTGAAGATATTTTAAGAAATAAAAAGTTTGTGTATCTAGTTTCTAAAGACACTAAACCTTTATGGTCATCATGTGAGTTTTTGTGAAATGTATTTAATATTCATTTAGAAATATGTAATATTTATGTATGAAAATCTTGGTTCTATATAGTTGGAATCATATAAAGCTTTAGTTAACCTTTTAAACTAGGATTAGGGAACTTTAGTGAGAACCATAAGGATAGGCCTAAGTTTAGAAAAATATCCTGGAATTTTGGTGAAGGATAGAGTGAGTGGTTTCTAAGAAATTATATCCCTCTATGCATACAAAAGGTGGATAAGGATCTTGAATAGTTTCCCCTTAGGGTAATAAATCTGAAATGGGTTCATTGGTATTTGACTCAATCATCACTCAGTGCGTAAAAATGGGACTTTTTTCACACCTTTTTTTACACTCCCAGAGGATATGTTTTGGAAATTCACAAACTCTTAACAAATCATCATATAGGATTTGAATAGATGATGTCCATGAATGATCTATGTTAAACCTAAGGTTTAAAATATTTAAAATAATGTGTCATATTTTATACATCCTATTAATGATTTATCACTATGATCAAAGATGCTCGATGGTCATGCTAACCATTTTGGTTTTACTATGGGATTAAAGATAGAAAAATGAAATTGGGTGGTGATAGGTATGCTCAAATATTGAAGTATCTTATTTTTGATTAGTTATATAAATTACCTTATATCATGGAAATTATCTAGGAATGTTAATTCCTATCCCAAACAATTATATATTGAATTAGTAGTGAAAATACCTAATGGTATGATGATTGCATCTCAAATCTATGATTCTTATCTGATTGAAGTTTGTGGCAATGTTCTTTCTGCAAATATAGTTATTCTCCCTTTGGTTTAATTTGATGTTATCTTAGGCATGGATTGTATTTATCTAAATAAAATAAAGAATTGAAGCTACGTTTGATATTCCAAACCAATCTATGATCATCTACTAGTGCGATGATAAATATCAACTACCACTGTAAATCATATCCATTATATGGGTCTTGATTCCCATTAAAAAGGGTTGTTTATACCATATGGTTAGGGGGAAACTCAACATATATTATATACCTATTTTTTGGGAGTTTTTTTATGTATTTATAAAATATTTTACTATTCTACCACTAAATCTTGAAGTTGAGTTCTCAGTAGAACTCATACCTAGTGCTACACCTAATTCAAAGACTCCCTATAGAATTTACTTGATCGAGTAGCCTGGATTTAAGAAGAAACTCTAATAGAATCTTGAAAAGGGATTTATTTGGCCAATATTGTCACCTTGGGTTGAACTTAATATTTTTTAAGAAGAAATATTGATGGATGAATCTATGTTGAGTCCTAAACAAGATCAAAATCAAGAAAAAGCATCTTATTCCCCGTATTGTTAACTTATTTGAATAACTGTGTAGAGATAAATAATTTTTCAGGATTGACCTTAATTATTGATATCATCAATTGATGTTCAAGAAGGAGTATATACCCAAGAAAAAATTTCATACAAGGTATAGACACTATGATTATATAGTGATTCCATTTGTTCTGACTAATTCCCCTACCATCTTCATGGATTTAATGAATAGTCTTTAGAGATTACCTTAATTAGTTTGAATTTTTCATTATAGATGATATCCTTATATATTCAAATAGAAAGTAAGAGCATGAATCACTTGAATATTTTACTGAAGTCCCTAAGAAAGGAGAAGTTGTATGAAAAATTTACTAAGTGTTAATTTTGGTTATAAAAGATTTAATTTTTGTGTCATTTAATCTCAAGAGAGGGTATATTGGTGGATCCATTAAAGACTGAAGTTATTGGATGTTAGACCAAAAAAACCATAGTAACTTAGGTCCAATGTTTTCTTGGTTTGTCTGGATATTATCAATGGTTTATGAAGAATTTATCATGGCTATTGAATCCACTCACCAAGTTAACTCAGAAGGGATCCAAGTTTCTTTGGATAGATGAATGTGAGGAAAATTTCAAGGAACTAAAGATAAGTCTAGTCAGTGCAGTTATTATTACATTACCATATAGTGGATAACGGTTTTTAATATATAGTTATGCGTTGAAAAAGGGATTTGTATGCGTTCTCATGCAGAATGATATGGTTATATCTTATGCCTCATGAAAATTGATGGTTTATGAGAAAAATTACCCAACTCATGATTAGGAGTTAGCTGTGGTAATATTTCCATTAAATATATGGAGGAATTATCTTTATGGAGAAGGGTGTGATATATATACTGATCATAAAAGATTAAATAATATATAAAAATTGAAGGAGTTGAAGATGTGCCAAAGAAAATAGTTGGAACAGATTAATGATTATAACTACTCAATAAATTACAACCCTAGGAAAGTGAACAAGGTGGATGATGCTTTGAGTTGAAAGGATCATTCTAGATATTCCATGATGAGGATCACAAAATATCAAATATTTTTTGGATTTGAAAAGTATGGATCTCTTAATCTTTAAGAAAGGGTGAAAATGTTATCTTTCACAGATAATTATTAAACCACATATCCAAGTAAAGATTGAATAGGTGTGAAAGGAAGATGTATAACAACATAAGAAGGTGAGAAAAACTATAACAAAAATCTCCTTTAGTGGTGGTATTTTAGTGGTGGTTTATAAAACCGCCGCTAACCCCCCCCCCCCCTTTTTACAGTGCCGACACTTCCCCCCACCACCCGACCCTGACCCCCCTCCTCCCCCTTCTCCCCCCATGATGCCGCCTTCTCCCCCCGACCCTGACGAGCCCCAAACCCTATATCGGCTCCCCACCCATGCCTCCAGTGACCTTGTCACCCATAAGTGTGCCCTTCCTCCCATTAGCACGCCTCACTGACCATCGCCGCTGACCCCCCGAAGCCCTATCCCGACTCCCAGGTATGGTTTCAAATAAGTTCTATGTTTCTCCATGAAAGTGCATTGGATATATGATGAAATTTATTTTAAATTATTCATAATTGATCCATGTAATTGTTTACTATTTTTCTCACCTCAATTTGATAAGTCATGGGCATCCAATAAGACTATGTATTATATATATATATATATATATTTGAAATCCTACTATGGATTTTGAAATTTCTAGAGGGTAACTCTCTATAGAAACATAGAACTTACATGAAAAATTATGTTTCCCTAATAGATTTTAATTCCTAGGATGGTTATAAATCAAGACTATTAATTTGGGATATTCATAATGTTATGTTATTTAGTGATGGACTAGGGTTCATGGAGTCAGTTCAGATCATGGTAATTGATACCTAGTGAGTTCCCCAAGATGCTATGTTTATTTTTAGTACATTTTAGGGTATCTAATTTTGTGCATTATTTTTATCACCTTGTTGAAAATTTTGAGAAACCAATGAGTGTTTGATATTATTTTATGTTTTGTTCCAGATACCATGTTGCAAGATATTTATTGTATTTTCCCTTGAGTTCACCTTTGGTTTATTTTAAAAATAAATTATATAATGGTTTGGAAATTGAGGTATTAAATTAAAATCCTATTGGTTTTTGTATCAATGGTCTTTTTTAATGTGTTATCTAAATTGGGGTGATTAGAAGACTTGGATTTTTAACCATAATTTTAAAGGAACTCTTTCTCATGTTTCATAATGTATAATGAAAGTGAGTTTACAACCCATGTTTTAAATTAGAAATTATGGTTATTTTATAACCATGAGATGAATTATGACATGGTTTAATTTTTACATGGAGGTCAAAGATATATATTAATATTTTACTTCAAACTAGAATATATTAAATGTTTTATAAAAGTAATTTCCAAGATTCCATAGGGATATCCCACATGGCATGTTTAGTTCACACTATGCATACACATCTACATGTATGTAGATCTTAGGTTTCTCTTTTAGGTTCATAGTTATTTTTTTATTAATTGATTATTAGTTTGGAACATTTATGGATAATTGGTATATATTTAGTGGATATGGTTCATTAGTGGTGATGCAAGAGCTATTTGGGATCCATTTATTTTTCCCTTGGTATGTTGTATTTGACATTTTTCCCAGGTGAAAGTTATACTTCTATTATATTTATTTCATTTTTATTTTTTGGAAGAATTTTTGTTTAATAATTATCTATTTTATTATTCATCTATTTTATTTAAGATTTTTTCATTTGAAAGGAATTCCAATTCTTGGAATTGTAATTATTATTTTTTAATATATTCATATTTTGTTTATTATTACCATATAAGGGTTATACCATTCTCAGGTTCATGGTCTTGATACCCCTGAGTTTGTTTATATCCTATAGGTACCGAGAATTCCCTTTATCCCTTATTAAAAATTAGTTTGGGTAACATATCAACTCATCCAGGGTAGGTTCATTAAAAATTGTATCAGAACATTTGTTTCCTAAAAGGGACCCAAGTTCTAAATGAAATATATTTTTATATGGGTGCATTAGGGTTTGATTGAGTTATTTTTATTGTTGGGACTCTAGAAGTAGTTTATTAGTGAGTTCTTGATCACCACCCATTATGATGGAACTTCAGACACTAGGGGTTGTCGAGATTTGAATATTGAATTTGAAAATTCATATTGATTACCAGTTATGGTGTATATATCCTAATTTTAATTTTATTGGGTTTCTTAGGGGTTTCCTTGGATTTATTGTGAAAATGGAAATGGGATCAATGGAATCAATTTTGTATACACAACCTAATAAATGGGGTAGTGACTTAACTCAAGCTCTTAGATATGTTTTAAAAATTAATACATGAATAAATTCCATCCCATCAAACCATGTGGTCATTTCTGGTATACATTTGCATCCCATTTGGATTTTTTACTTATACCCCTTCATTATAGGGTCATTGGAATCATTTCATAGAAAGGTTAAATGATTTGAATTGGTCCTTGTGATTTTTGAGGGGGATTGGATTTTTATTGGATTTATCAGGTGCCTTTTTTATGTGTTATTTTTTTGGATATTAAGGTTTTTCAAAAAGGAGTATATAATGAAATATGTATTTAGATTGAAATGATAAATCCATAATTTTTTATAATATATATTTGTTTATTGTGAATTCTATTTGGAATTGTATGGTTTCAGTATGAAATATAAAATATATATTAGTTTTAAAACTGGTCAGCGATTTATTTATAAAAGTATATTTGACCCTTTTGGACCGTACATCTAAAAATGGTCAATTTAGAAGTGAAAAAAGTTTTTTTTATATTTATTTTAAAAGGGATGATGTTTGAAATAAATAAATTCTATTAAAAAGATAAATTTTGTTGTTCACATCAATAAATTTAGTAGTTCTGAAAAATATTTATGGATTGTTTTATTTTTTACCCTTTATGGGAGTTTAAATGATAGTGGTTTTTTTCAATTTCTAATAGTGTATGCAAGAAGTTGAATTTATAGTTATAGGTAAAATTTAATGTTTTTTAATTTTCAAAATTGTTTTGGGAACTTAAATTTTTGTACTATTATTAAAAGGTATCTTTCCTTTCGAATGATTTGGTACTCCTCTCTATGGGTGTATTGAATTTTTAAAGGAAGGTTTTAAAAAAAATCTAGTTTAATGGGGTTTGTATTTATTTTCTACTCAATTTACTTGGGTACTATTGATTTTTATACAAGACCACGTTGGGTTCTGGTATTGAGTTATTTAATGTATGCCACATCTAATGGTCCCACGTAAAGAATGTGTATTAATCTCCTTGTATTTCCTTCTATTATTCTTGGATATTTACTAAACTCTAAATGGAGTGTAAATCATTATTTTTTTCCTTTAAATGTTGTATTATGTTTTTATATGTATGTTTTTTGGTCTATTTCCTCATATAACTTGGTTTTTTGGGGAATTTATGAGGTATAATCTTTTTGGATTTTTTGATGATGGTATTTTTGGGGGAATTTGGGATCAATTGGTTTATGTAAATTATGAAATTAAGGTGGATTTGGTTTTATGTGTTAAATGGTGATCTTTTAGTTACTCTTTCATGAGCTGTGGTAGTTGGGATATTCAAGACTCGCTATATTATGTTTCTGTAATCTTAAACTATCATATGTGTCTGGTCATTTTAGATTACATGTACTTATATCATAACATGTGATCAAGTCTCATGAATCCATCAAGGTTAATTTCTAATTCACATGGCCACATTCTCCCTTACTAGTAATACCCTGAAAAGAGTTTACAAATGGATTCTTCAACTTTCCCTTTCTATATTCCATAATAACATCCAATTCAAACCATGTATTCTAATCAATTTCCATTGTCATAGTAAGACTTCACTACCATGCCAAGACAGTCCACACTAGGACCAAGAGAAACAAAGAAGACAACCCAACCTCTATATATCAAAGAAGACATGGATTTTTCATATCCTTGTTATTCCACTACCCACCAGTGGGTCAAATAATACATTGTATACTTATATATCTACTTAGATACTAAAAGGAAAACATCACAGGGCCAACTATAATTTCTTTCTGACAGAGGTCCACATTACATTTCAACCCCCATTGATGTTCCATGATCCCCCCCAGATCTGAAAAATTTAATCACACGCAGGGTCACAATGTGTTACTACCCATAACACTTCACCATGATACCCCACATGTTCTAAAATTCTCAACCCCAAACCATACCCAACTCTCTGAATCGCAATTCTAGGCCACTAATTTAAGGTAAGAGTTTATTTCCAATTTATATTCCTAACTTCTATTCAATTATTATATGATTTATCAAGACCTTACCTTAGTGATATCAAAGTAATGGCATCATTATTCTGTCCATCTGTTTTGGTGGAGCACGACATACAAAAAACTATAGGGATGGGATCCTTGTTCTTGTCTTCTTTTATGGATCTTTTTAATTTGCATGTTTTGGTTTTCTAGTGGATGATTTAACATATGTATTTTTATAGAAAAACCTTATGTAACATATTTATATATTTTTTCAACTAGTATATATGAATCTCTTTCCCTATTTAGTAGTAACTATGTGTTTTAATTTTTTTTAATATTGTGTAGGCACATTGTGATATACATGGATAAAAGATGGATCACATTACCGAGGAACACACCTCAGTATGTTAAGGTTTTGAAGGAGTTTTTAGATTTTTCAATTTCCAATCGACCCATTGAAGGGAGAATAAGATGTCCATGTCTTAAATGTAAATTTAGAAGATGGTTGAAGAGAGATGAAGATTATGAACATTTAATTCTGAAACAATTCCTTGGTTAATATTTGTGTTGGATTTGGAATGGATAATAAAACCTTATAGAAAGTCTAAGCACTGATGTTAATCCATATAATGATCTCCCAACATCATTGAAAATGGAAAATGAAATGAAAAATCTCATAAATGATGCATTCAACACTACAAGACACCACTATCAACATCAAAACATAACAGAACAACCAGACGAGGGTGCTACAAATTGAAACACTACAAGTGATGTTTTTGAGACTGTAACACAACCATATCAAGATTGTAACATATCATTGGATCCTCCTCTTGATTTTGTGGTGACAAATGTAAGAGAAAACTTCATTGAGGAAAATGTGTTTCATGATTTAGTTGACAATGGAAATCAAGAGTTGTATAGTGGATGTTTGAAAGATTCAAAGATTTATTTTCTGCTGAAGTTCTACCATATCAAATGTCTATGTGGAATTACAAATAAGGCAATGTCCATGATATTGGAATTGTTGCGTGATGCATTTCCTGAATAAAAAATCCTTGAGTCTTTTTATGATATGAAAAAAGTTGTTAAAAGGCTTGGTCTGAATTATACAAAAATACATGTGTGTCCCAATGATTATATGATTTATTGGTGAGAGGATTCAAGTAGATAGAATTGAAAAAAATGTTCTTCTTTTAGATGGCAGTCAATGGGTGATGTTGGAAGTCTGAATAAACATACTTTCATGAAGAAGAAGAAGAAAAGGAACCCACCTATAAAGGTTTTATGTTACTTTCCTTCAAAGCCTTGATTTCAAAGATTATTCATGTCATTGAAAACCACTGAACACATGAAGTGGCATTCTGTAGATAATAACAATGATGGGTTAATGAGACATCTAAGAGATTCACAATTGTGGAATAAATTTGATTCATTATATATAGATTTCTCAGCTAATCGTAGGAATGTTTGATTGGGATTGACTACCGATGCATTCAACCCATTGGGGACTTTGAGTACCAGTTATAGAATTTGGTTAGTTGTTTTGATCCCTTACAATTTGCCTCCGTGGATGTTTATGAAACAAAAATATTTTATCATTTAAGTGATTATTCCTGGAAAACAAATGCCTGTAAATGATATTGATATATACTTGTAGCCTTTGATTGAATAATTATAGGAGTTATGGAGCAACGGTGTTGATACATTCAATGTTTCTTCTAAAACAATGTTCAAAATGCATGCTGCTTTAATGTGGACCATTAGTGACTTCCGTGGGCTTGGGAATTTATTTGGTTGGAACATTTACATGGGTTCATATTGTTCTTTTTATAACTTTTATTTTGAGCCCAAATGGATACCTCATAGTAGAAAATGGTGCTTCTTGTGCCATCGAAGATTTCTTGATGCATCTCATAGATTTCGGCTGAACAGATCAAAATTTAATGGTTTCATTGATCGTAGACCACCTCCAAAGTTGTTAACTGGTTCTAAAATATTGACACAACTTGAAAATGTTAAAACATAATTTTGGAAGGTTCATCATTTTAATGATAGTGGGAAACGGGTTCAAAGTGCATCGTCAAGTAAAATCCAAACGCAACAATGGAATAAGAAAAGTATATTATTCAAACTTCTGTATTGGGAATTTAATTTGTTGCGACATAATCTTGATGTGATGCATATTGAGAATAATTTATGTGACAATTTTATTTTCACATTTCTTAATGAGCATGGAAAGTCGAAGGATCATTTAAATGCTCACAAAGAATTACAATTAATGAACATAAAACGTGATCTCTGGCCAGATGATAATGAAAAGTATGCTCCAACATTTTTTGCAATGAAAAATAGGGTTAAAGATATATTCCTTCGATTTTTAAAGAATTTGAAGGTATCTGATGGGTATTCAAGTAAAATCTCGAGGTGTGTTGACTTGAATAATCATAAGTTACATGGATTGAAAAGTCATGATTCACATATTTTGTTACAATAGTTACTACCATTGGCATTGCATATATTATTACCTGAAAAAGTTACTACTGTTGTACTCCAATTCTGCACATTTTTCAGACAACTATGTGAGAAATCCCTACATCCATTTTAGCTTGACAACCTCTAGGAGAGGTTTTTATTGACCCTTTGTGCAATGGGTATGATCTTTCCTCCATCATTTTTTACTTTCATGATGCATTTAACTATGCATTTGGTTAAGGAAGCTAAATTAGGAGGCCCTGTTCATTATCGATGGATGTATCCAATTGAGAGGTACTTTATTTATATGTTTTTCAGTTAAGTAAACAATTTTAGGCACTTAATTAAATTCATGATTATATTTATTTTATTTCACAGATATCTTGGGCATTTGAAATCATACGTGAGAAATAAATCTCAACCAGAAGGCTCTATCGCTGAAGGCTATTTGGCTGAGGAGTGTCTTACCTTTTGTTCTAGATACTTGGATGATATTGACACAAGATTTAATTGAGTTGGGTGTGTTGAAAACACATCGACTCAATCTCAAAAATATCAGAAATAAAAAATATTTCTTGCTATTGGATGATTAGTTGGGATGACCTCAAATGTAACATTGATAGAATTGGAATTATTACAGGAACATAGATATGCGCTGTTGAATAGTGAAATTGAAAATCCATTTATTGAATATTTGAGGATAAAAAAAAGAGATGAATGAGAGGGAGAACATGAAATTAGAAAGATATAACGAAAGCTGTTAATAAAGATCTTGTAGAATGGTTTGCACAACATGTAAGTTCATAAATATTGCAATAAATATGAATATTAGTTTGACACATATATTTTGTAAATATAATAAATTATACTTATTTTTTTAGATCATGAATAATGATTCTCAAGCAGAGTTTTCATAAGATTTGAAGTTTCTTGCTCGAGGTCCTCTAAAACAAGTTAGAAAGTTCTACACTTACAACGTGAATGACTTTAGATTTCGTACAGTCAATCGAGAAGAGGGTTTGAAAACAAAGAATAGTGGTATATTTACATTTGATGAAGTGGGATACTATGGAAAGCTGACTGATATTATTGAATTAAACAACCATGGGCATTTTTCAGTTGTTTTATTCAAATTCAATTGGGTCGATATTATCATAGGTTTTAAAAGAGATTCATTGCAATTTACTTCTGTGAACTTCTCTCGCTTGATGGATGTTGGTGATCGTGAACTGCATGATCCATATATCTTATCATCGTAATAAAAAATGGTATATTATGTGAATGATTTTTTGGATGAAGGGTGAAGTGTAGTTGCTCACATAATACAAAGATATTTGTATGATATGGGTGATGAAGTGGAAGATTTGACCTCTGAAATTGAATCTCCTCAACAATAAGAAGCAAAATTATTTTTCCATCATGATATTGAAAATATTAGTATAGAAAGGATGAATGAAGTGGATGAAGTAATGGAGAAGAAAAATGACATGATTGAAGGGGAAAATGATTGTATGTACAGTTATTTATTCATTCAGCAACCACTTATTTCATTTGTGTAGTCATTCATTATCATTTCTATGTATATTTTTTTTAGTAATGGGAATATATTATCATTTTTAAATTTTTTATGCATTTTTTTTGAAATATATGTTCTGAACTTAATTTTATTTGATTAAATGACAGGAATTCCAAGGAGTAAGCGATACATTATTTCATCCACTATTGCAACAGATGACGATTCATTTGTCTCCCTCTCTACGGCATCTGAGCCACCAGCTACCTGCCCCCTGCACCATCTCCCCCTACAGCATATCTCACACCCTCTGTGATCATCCCTTTAGAAGCTGAGTCATCGACTCTCCCATCAGCAGCCTCAGCATCGGGGCAGTGGCGCGCCACTTCTAGTTCATCACGGGCATACTAGAGGGTCACTATTATAGGTACAAATTTTAATATAAATATATTTATTGCACTTTTTGTATACTAATTGTTTATTCATTAAAGATGAAAAAAATGCAATTGTGGAGAAAAATATAAAAATTTAATATGTGTGTAATATGAATGGAGAGAAGATAGTTGTCCCATTTGATTCATATGGGGTACCCACGGATGACGTCGCAGGATTACGTGGCCAAATTATAGGCCAGCTGGCAGCGGAGCCCATTTTCCTTCTTATTTATTATGATGATTGGATACATATGCCTCAAAGTTGGAAAAATGAAGTTTTTAATTCCCAAAGAAAGGTAATTTTAATACATTATTGTGTAATTAAATGTCATGTTATTCATATGTTCAAAATGAATTTCTATATACAGATGTTTTTCCACTTTACAATTGCTAATGTGATAGCATAAAAGTAGATGTTGAAAAATCTTGGTAAGAAATGGAAAGACTTAAAATGGAGATTGTGGGGCAATGTCAATGATACTTCTTTGACTGTCCAATAAATGTATGAGAATCTACCCAATGGGGTACCCAAAGAACAATGGAAAGTTTTTGTTGACAGACATCGTGATGAAAAGAAGATGGTATTTAAATATATATTATTATATTAACCTCATTTTAAATTTATACATGTATATGAAGAGGAGATGACATTGAATAAATTACTATTAAATTTCATTTTATTTATTTTAGTATCTCTCAAGAAAGAATGCATCAATCCGGGCTAAGCAAGTCATCCCTCACACTACGGGGTCAAAAATCTTTTATATAAGATGATCGAATCTGGTAATATTTTCATTAGTTTAAATATTTATAAGATGATATTATATATTTAATATATTAAATTGTTTATTTATCTTTGTTTAATGTAGTCACAGAGTTTAGGGCATGAAGCATCCCAAACTGAAGTGTGGTTGGATGTTCACAAAAAATATGATGGAAATTTTGTTAATGAGCTTACCAAAGAAGTTGGGGTATGAACTCATTTTTTCATTATAATAACTTTTTATCAGTTTTTACTATGTTAATATATATTGATATTTTATTTATAGATAAAAATTAAAGAACTATGGGATGCCAATCTTAGGCAGTCCTACTCAGTCTCCCAGGATGAGCCGGTTGCTAAAGTCCTTGGGAAGGAGCATCTTGGTAGTGTGTGCGGCATGGGTTTGGGACCTGTACCATCTGAGGTCTTTGGCAGGCCATTGGGGATTGTAGCTGCATCTAATCCTGGTTGTAATCAGTCCATACCCGGAGATGCTCAGAGAGATATTGTTTCTCTATGAAACATAGTTCAAGACTAGGGGACTCATATTTCTGCTTTGTAGAAAGCGTTGATTGATATACATCAGAAGATGAGCAGATATTCCCCCGGGGGTATTGCATCGACTGGTGGTGAGTATTTAAATCACAAAAATTCAAAATCATTTAGTTTGAAAACTTTTATTGGTTTTAAGTTCAAATATAAATATGAAACACTATTTAATTTTCAATATAATGTTCATACAGGTGGTAGAAGGAAGTGGGGATGGAGGTGGAGAGGGTGACAATATGTTTTCATCATCGGATAGTGATTAGTAGTATTGTTGATATGTTGGAAAAATATTGTAACATTCGGTTTGTATATGTATCATGTGTGGAACATAGTTTCCACCAAACATATTCATGACCTAACATTTTCTTGATTTATCATGTTTCCTTTTATGTATTTTATTGATATCTGATGTTTCTTTTTATGTCTTTATTTCTCAACTGTGGTATGCACCATATATGTAGACTCTTTATTTTGATGATTTATTTTTTATGATTCATTTTTTCTAAATTCATTTTTTCATTATAATAAATTATCCTACATTTTCCAGCCCAATGCATTTACAACTACATTTCCATTTCTAACATTTAAAAATATTGAACACCAAAATTTTCTACTTTCCCTAGTATTCATGATACTCTTGGTCTTTTCTACTTTCCCTGAGACTCATTTATCTCCATTATTCTTTATTTTAATATGAGATTCTAGAACATCATCAATGAATGAATATTCTCATTTGGTAAATTGTGTGATAACAATTATTTTTTCCTCTATTTCAAGACACATTTATTTCAAGGTAAATGATTCATGATCATCTCTAACTGTGTTCTAACCATTCCCCACCTAGAATCCTTCTTCAACCAAGCCACATGGTTTTCTAGGGAGAACCACATGGTTTCCAATGACCATGTTCCTATCATACAACCATTTAGAGGCATCTATAAAGCTTAAAACTCAAAAACAAACAACCTAAGAATTAACCCAATAAAATAATATCTTAGAAACAATTAAATAAGGGTATAATGTAAGGCTTAAGGACCCTGGAAAACTTCAAGTCATTATAATATCCCCCTCTTCGGATTTATCATCCTTGAGTAGTGACACTATATTTCACACCCAAAAAACTAGGGATATTGAGATCGCGCATCATATTATCACTTGTAAGACTCTTCATGCGTAGGTTCATGCATCCATATGACTCTAACAAGTGAAATCATATTTCTTCAAAAACATTTTCTCACTACAATCCATGATTCACACCGAGCGCTCCACAAATGTTGGGTAAGGCTCTAACTGAAATTATTCATAGTTGATCACATAATTTTGATTGAGAATGTACAACTGAATATAAGAGACATGTAAAACATCATGAATTCCTGGATATTTTGGAAGAAATTCCAAATATAATTCCACTATCATGACACTCTTAATAATCTCGAACATCCCCATAAACTTCGGTGTCGGCATCCTTTTCTTCTGCAATCATTGATTCCCTAATTGAGGAGTCTCCCATAATAAAACTCAAACACCCACAATTAATTCCATGTGTTGCCTCCTACCATTGTCATATGATCACTATTTTAAATGAGAAGTGATTAAATTATTATTGATCTAGCACAATATCACAAATGCCTTTAAAATCACAAACAACCCACAATTACTACCACCCATCCTAATGCTAACATATTAGTGAATGAAACATCCAACCATAAAGAGCATCAAAATGTGTCATTTGAATTAAATTTTGGTTTTATTTGTATGTCAACTCAACCAAGGATTGGATATCAACCCAAGTTCCCCTAAAGTATAATATAATGAAAATCATTGTACAATATAATTTTGGTTATAATTGGTTTCAAAAATAATAAAATCTGGATTTTTTTACTACAATGTTGATATGAATGGTTATATCAGGGTTGGAACTGGTATAGATGGAATAAGTTGAACCTAGGATTTGCATTGTTTTCATTAAATATGACATACATTCTTGTTTATAATTTTTTTAAAGGTTTAATGGAAATGTGATATGTTTATTTGCATTCCTTTACCCACTGAATGATGCATTTGGTTGTGATTAGTTAAGAATCTCTTTTCATATTGACTGTAGTATGTATTCTGTTGGTCTTTTAGTATTCTTGGAATGGTTTTTTTTCATGTCACTGGTACAGGGGATGTAGAAACTGGTTCTTTTTTTGTAAATCTGTTTTTTAGCGGTGGTTTTAACCGCTGCTAACTATAACAGGTACATTTAGCAGAAGTTTTAACCACCACTAAATGTAGGTATTTTACTATTTGCAGTGGTTTTAACCACCACTACGATATTAAATTTATTGGTAGTTCTAACTGCCATTGTAGTTTCCTATCTTTCGCGCTTTTTTTTGCAGTAGTTTTTTCAGGCAGGCCATTATTTTTTTGGCAGCAGTTTTAACCGCCGCTAAAAACATTATATCCACCTCGAAAATGTGCCAACTATGACAGTTCCCATAAACTACCACTAAACTACTTTAATTTCTGCCAATAGTTTCATGACACACAATTTAGCGTTGGTTTTCAGAAACCACTACAGAAGCATATAGCGGTAGTTTAAACCACCACCATATCAAAAAATAACTGTTGCAAAATTGAAATTTTCCTATAGTGAAATGTTCATTAGTTTAACCTTGATTATGATGTAATGATAAGGTTTGGGAACTATGTATTTTTTCCATCCATACTGAATTTAATGAAGGATTTTTTGGATAAGGATCATAGTTCGTCATTTTCAATTATTCCTGGAAGTGAAAAGATGTATAGAGATCTGAAATAATATTTATTTTGGGAAAACATGAAGATAGATATTGTTGAGTATGCATCTTAGTTCTTGATATGTCAGAAAGTTAATTTGATAGATAGAGGTATAAGGTGATTTTATAAAAATTTCCCATACCATAATGGAAGTGGGAAAATTTTACCATATATTTTGACATCGAACTCCCCAAAACACCTAAAGGGTACAATGCTATATGGGTTATATTCAATATCCATAGGAAGTTTTCACACTTAATTTCTATTAGAGAAGACTTCTATCTAGATTAACATTCAAGGATATACATTAAATAAGTGGTAAGGTTTCATGGAGTGCCACATTCTATTGTATCTAACCAGGATATAAGGTTTACCTTGAAGTTTTGGCGGAGCCTTCAAAAATTTCTTGATACATAAATAAGTTTCATCACTTTGTATCACCCTCAAATAGATTCCTATTATAATAGAATAATTAAATACCTATATTATATATAAATACCAAGTTCTATGTATTTCAAATGTGTTTGGGATCAACACCTTACTCTAGTTTATTTTTCTTACAAAAAAAATCTTCCACTCGAGAATTCAGATGGATCCTTATGAAGCCCTATATGGAAATAAGTATAAAACTACAAAGTGTTGGGATGAAGTTGGAGAAATAAACCTATTGAGACCAAATATAGTTGAGGAAATGGTAGAGAAAGTTATATCTACTCAACAACACATCAAGGTAACTCAGAGTCAATAGAAAATTTATGTTGACAATCATTGGTATGATCTGTAATTTGTAGTTTATGAGAAGATTTTTCTAAGAATTTATCCATGGAATAAGGTTATGAGATTCAGGAAGAAATGAAAGATAATACCTAGGTATATTTGACCTTTCTATAATATCAATCGAGTATGGATGGTTTCTTATCGCTTGGTGCTTCCATCGAACTTATATCAAGTCCATGATGTGTTCCATGTATCAATCCTAAGGAAGTACATACCTGATCCTTTTCATGTACTAAACACAGAGGTCATACCAATGAAAAAAGATATCTATTATGAGGAAAAAATTGTGGAGACTATAGATCCTAGAGAGAAAGTGCTACGAAATAAGACCACTCACCTGGTCAATTTTTTGTAGATAAACCCCCAAATTAAGGAAGCTACATGGGAACCTGAGGATATGATGAGGAATAAGTAACTATGTTTGTTTATATTAGAGTGGTGGAGTTTTTAAGGAGAAATTATTTTGAAGGGGGGTATAATTTAACACCATGATATTCTATGAAATATTTTTTAAAATAATAAATTTAATTATCTTCGATATCTTATGTTACACACAACACTGATTTGTGATAAACTACAATATAATATTAAAAATATTATTATTTAAACATGGTCGTTATAACCTAGCCATTGAATTTGGTAGTATGAATAGGAATAAACACATTTTGAAAATTAAGTATTAATGTTTTAGATAAATAAAAAATATTGATAAATAAATACTTGATTTTTGGTAAAGTATTTAAATGCTTCAAAAATTTATTTTTCTCAAAAAATGTTTTCTATTTCTTTTTGTGGATAAATAAAAAATAATTTTTTCCATATTTAGAAAATAAATTTAAAAAAATGAACTTAATTTTTTAAATCAAAATTTCAAAATTATTTTAGAGTTAATTTTTTATAATTTTTTGAAAAGATAAACTTTTCAATGAATAATAAAAAAATATTGATTTTTATTAAAAAAATATTTTTCATTTAAATCATTTAAAAAGTTAAATTTTGTTTTAAAATTGATTTAGTAGTAAAATTAGTTTAATTATAATATTATTAGTCTAATTACGTTATTGGAATCAATTTTATATTCAATTTTGAAATAAAATATTTTATACTTAAGAAATCATTTTCTTTGGAAAATCGCTTTTTTGTTGCGTCTATGGGTTTAATTTTAAATTTAATTATGTGTCTTATATAAATTGAATTTTTTAAAATGGATTACATAATTTTAATCATCATAATTAATATTATATAATAATTTCAACTTAATTTTTTGTCATAATGAATAGTAAAATAGTAATAATTAATTACCGCAATTATGGTTAAAATGGGTTTCTGATGGTTAAACTAAAAATATAAGGGTAAAAATAACCTAAAAACTTGTCAAATTCTGATTATATTTCAATATTTTAACCTTATATCATCTAAATATTTATAATTATCTATTTTTATTCATTTAAAATGTGTTAAACGTGGTTATATTTTATTCTTTTCAAAATTTCCAAGTGTGTCCTCTCTCCCGCTTATAAAAGGACACCCCTTATCATATATTATTCCTACTTCCAAAATACTTTTCATTTAATATATACATACCCAAATACCTTCCTTACTTACATTACAACATCATATATTTCTTATTTTTACAATTATACCCACCTAATAAACATTTTGGTGCTAACATAAAGGGGTTTTCCACATAAGATGTATCATTCTTAACCAAATATTTTTATTTTATTTGTTATTCCACATATTTTAAATATAATATAAATATGATGAAATAATAACACCATTATATTACATATATTTATTTTTTATTATGTTAATTTAATAATCTATATCCATTCTCTCTTCCATTAAATGGGATACTAAATCATCGATCGTGTGTACAACGGATTACCGCATCGTGAACCAATGTAATTCATTTTCCATAAACATATCTCACAGCTGTATATAATTATTGATTTAAAGTATATATATATATTATTTATGAAATAATTATAATTTTTGAATTATAATATCACATCTAACTTCTTACATCATAATCTATTGAAAAAAGATATTGTCGCTCATGCGTATGTGTGGACTACCGCCTCTGCGAAGCGTTGTGATACGCATTCAATTTTATTTTTAAATGTATGGTAATAAGTATATATTTAATTAATATATATTATATATATTATATAAAAAATTATTCTTTAAATTTGAATTAATATTTACCTTTCTTTCATTTGATTCGTCAAAAAAATGAAAACAGTGTTCATGTGTAGTACGCCATATCGTCTCCATGAGCGGTGTAATTCATTCTCCTATCTCTAACTTTTATGGATGACTATAAATATATATATAATGAATATATGTTATATTTATATCAATAATAACATTCTTTATATGATTTAACCACTATAAATGTACCAGAACCAAAATTATAGAACCAAAACATACATGAAAAACAAAGCATTTATTGCTCGAAATAGTGATTTTAACAAATAATTATTAATAAAAAGTGGTAAAAGGGTATAATTAAATCATATATGGTATAATATATATGATTATGGTTATATAATATATTTAAAATAAACCTATATATATTATACATGAGGTTCATATGTGTATGAAGAATGTCAAGACTTGTGGTAAGGGATTTTCGTTTCACTTTTATTTTTGTGAGACACATGCCATATTCAACACTTTTTTCTTTTGTGTGGTGTATTTTCTAAACATGGATGTATTTTAGGATTCAAATCATGAAAATAACGGTATATACATATATATCCATTTAGGTTTCTTTATTTTATAAGGATTATGATTCAAAAGTTACCAAAGTGGTACGGGTTCTATGTTGCAATCTCATTGTTTATTAGTATTATTTATGATTATGCTTCCAATGATATAATTTCATTATATAACTCTAAATAATATCATTAATTTTCTTATCCTATGTTTATTTCTATAAATTACATGCTTTAATTTCATTTTCCTCTCTTTAAGTACTTAATTGATCAAAATAATGATTTTAAAGAAAAACGACTTTATTTATCACTTCGGTTGAAAATAATTTTACTTCTATATACATGTTTTCTAAAAACGTTTTTAAGAAAATTTTTAATATTCATATATAATTTTTTAAAATCATTATTACCCATTAACTAATTTTTACAAAAAAATTGAAAGTAATCTTGAGGTTTTTTTTTCTGAATGAGATACTATTTAACTTTTTACTAAAGTGTGAAGGGGATGTTTTCTTTTAACTTGTATGGAATGAATAAAATTTTCTGCCAACATGAACACTCAATGTTTTAAAACTTCCTATATATGTTTTCATGGTTATTTTAAAAGAAAATTATTTTCACAATGTTTTGTGAATTTATTCTTCTAAAAAAATTATTTTCAAAGTGTAAATGATATTTTTCTTTAGAATGTTTTGGTAATATTTTTATGGAATATCTATTTATAAATGACAAAAACCATTAACACTTATTATGATTTACTGGGGATATGATCTAATGGTATTGTCCTTATTATTTCTATGGATGGTTAATGATTATTATTATGATATGTTTATGAAACACATTCATTTCCCATGGGTTATGCTATGATGGATTGATGGAATGTTTATAAAACCTAATTTATTTACATGTGTTATGATATGATGATATTATGAATGTTTAATGATTTTATAGAACATATTTTTATGGTTTTATTTATTTTATGGGTGTGATATGAATTATATATCCCTTTAATAAATTGGGTAAAGTATTATACCTCATGAGATAATTATGGGAAGAAATTAGATGTTCTTGATCCATTATGGGAAGAAAGTCAATGTTCTTGATTGTTTATAGGAAACAAGAAGATTTAATTAATCTGTTATAAAAAATCAATGTATTTGATTTGTAATGGTAAATAAGTCAATGTGCTTGATCCATTATGGGAAACCAGTCGATGTGATTGATCTATTATGGGAAATTGTTTTTGATGCCTAAACCATTATAATTTTATGGTCTCAGTATTTTTCCTTGATATATGAAATATTTTCTATGCTTACGAGGTTTTGACACTTATATGACATGAAATTATGGTTCATGATTGATTTATGATTTTTTCTCACTCTTATGATTCATTACTTTTTAAATGATAATGTTTTATTTCATGACTCGTATTTATGGTCCTAATAGATTGGGTATGAACTTTGTAGGTTATATTCATGATATCATACCATTATGATTATCTTATGATTTCATATGATCATCTATTAATATCTCCCATGTTTACACTTATTGAGCATCTAATATCACCCTTTCTTATGGTTCATTTACCCAGGTTATGAAGAAATTTTTTAATTATGGTATGTCTATAAGTAGTAATAAATGGGAAGATATTTGTTGGATATATTGAAGATCTTTCATGAAATAATATTCTGTATATATTCTCTAAAGACACTAAAACTTTATGGTCCTTGGGTGAGTTTTTTGAAAATTTTGTTGAATATTCATCTAAAAATATGTAATATTTTTGTATGAAAAGCCTAAGTCACTATAGAAAAAGGGATGGATCAATATTTCACCAGAATTCAATTATAGGATTTTTTTAGCATGCTCAAAATGATCTAGGTATGCATTGGAATAAAGGCATCAAACTCTGGTTTTTGTGGTGTGTCAGTTTTTGAATCCAAGAATTTTTTAAAATAGTCAATCGAAGTTAGTTTGACTAGATTTACCTAAAAAAATTGTATGTGGTTGGTGATGAATATTGTCTATCATGCCATTTGGATGAGGCAAGTATAGTGTAAAGTTCATTTGGGGATTTTCAAGGGAAAACCGATGTGACCAGGTTAAGTGTGGTCAATTTGAAATCATATGTTTTTATCAAATAAAGGTCCATAGGTTGTTTATTTATTTGTTATTGGGTTTAATGGTTTGAGAATAATTCTAGGAGAATAAATAGTATTCCAAGAGAATTATTTTGTAGGAAATTCATATAGTGGAGTACAATAACTCAAAATTAGTTGATGAAGGCTAAAACCTATGGTGGGGAGAACCATAAGCCGTTTTATGAATGATATGGTGACATGATCATATATTATGTTAGTTAGGATCATGTAAGAATATTATTAGTTTTACATTGATGGATATTATCATTGGTTTAGGTTTTCGTAGTTTAAGCACCGTATTATTTAACTAGTGCTTGGAGGCGTGTTAGGTGTTTTGAAATGCAATGTGGACATTTGGTCAATATTTTTTCTAACCCAGGTATGTCAGTTTATTAATTTTAATTCCCACTAAATATTATTAAGGATGATAATTTATAATGTGGGTATTTTTTAAGTTCCCATGTTTTGAGATGGGATGAAATTTTCAAATGATTTTGAGTTTTTCCTCCAGTGGACGGGTTAAATTGTAAAATTAGAATCTGAATGTAATTCCAATGTTGGAACACATTGAAGTGTTTTTTATGGTTTTTAAATACTGGAAGGTTTAAAGGGAGGATGGATGAGTTTTATGACTATTGATATTTGAGAACATGGTTTCATGGGAGTCATCTTAGGGTACACGGTTGTCACACAGTTAGTGTTAACCTTGCATGTCAAATCATGCAGCCTAATTGTATAGGCACATAGTTTGTTAAAACCATGAGAGGGGGATCAATCTAACCATGTGAAAGGGTGAAGAATCATATAGGGACACACGTTTTTGGTGCATGTTTTACCTAACTGTGCACTACAACCATATGAGGAGTGGGTATTGGGATAGTGTCGAGCACATGGTGTGCACATGGTTTGTCTAACTGTACACATGGACTATACGAGGTAATTGGCCCTGGACAGTGAGTTCTTCATGGTTGTTACATGGTTTTCATAACTATGTGGCCAAACCATGTATCTCATTAAAAGTCTTGTAAAATTATTTTTCCCTTTATACTTCTAATTCCAATTTTTTATTCTCCTCCTATTTATTTACACAACAAGTCACTGACATGAAAGATCTCCTCCACTCCTCTCCAAGGATTTGAGCTATCTCCCTCATCTGATCACTGAATCAAACACCATCAGTTGAGCTGGATCACCCTCCATATGTCTAAGACTCCTCTTACTTATTTTCTCAGTTTATTTAGTCATCTTGGATGTTATTTCCATGAAAGCTAATATGCCCTATTTTCAGGATATTTGTTTGGTTTCTAGTTTTCTTCTATTTCAGCCTGAACCAAAGGCCAATGTTGGATGAGTGAAGCATATTAACCATGAGATAAGTGTTCTAATAATTTTAACTAAAAGTATTGATTATTATAACATGTTCCTTTTTTTCACACACAAAACCTTCAATGTATCACCTCTTAAATGTAAAATTAACTAAGTAAATTCTAAATTCCATAATATAGTTAGCCCTAATACACCTAATTCTATCTTTTTAGATTTTATACCTCAAATAGAACCACCCTTGTGGTGTATTTCTTATACACCCATGAATTATATACCTTGTCTATGTAATTAAACACCTTTTAGGTGGGTTGGATTGGTTCTTAATTGGGTTGATTATATGAATTAAATGAAATTTGAATGGTAAGACCATGTCACATGGACCTTAAACACCTATTAATTATTTTAGGTATCTCTTTGGAATAAAATTACTGAATGGGTTTAAATAAATCATAATTGGGTTGGATGAATCCCTTAGCCTTAATAATTTATTATATCATGCCTTTAGTGATGCTTGGATTCGTTTTTCTGATGCATTGGGTGGGTTCATAGGTCATATTGAATCAAATTATTTATAAATGTTATGGATATAAAACCAGTCCCTTATTAAGATTTCTAAATAAAATAGTTAAAGTAATTTTTAATCGAAAGCGATATGGATACTTATCTTGTATTATGTTAAATCCAATAATTGATTATTATTATTATTATTAGAACTTGGAAAATTTTTTTTGAAATGATTAAGTGATCTTGAGAATGGTTCTCCTCATCCTTTATTTGTAAATTTTGTAAATGGATCTCATCATCCTTAGTTGGGAATTTTTGGAAATGAATCTCTATTCCACTTTGGTAAAGTGATTGGAACTTCAAATTTTTTATTTGAAATTATTATACATAGTTCTCCTCATCATATTTTTGGATTTGTTAGACATAATGCTCCACACTCCCTTGGTTTAGGATGTCATACATGATGCTTCACTCCCCCTTGGTTTAGGATGTTGGACATGGTTCTCCAATCATTTATTGGGATTATCAAACATGGCATCCCATATTTACAATTTGGATGCTTGTATTGATGCTTCTAATTTTAAATATGAGAACCTTATGATACGTGGTTCAGACTTATGGCTTAGAAAAAAGTAGTTATGGTCGACCAGGGATCCTATGAGGAGCCTAATCTTGGCAGAGCTTATGTTTATTATATTCTACTTTACATTGATTATACATTCACGTTGTTTCATTTATATTCACTAACTAGATATTATTATACACCATTGGTGGAAACCTACTGAGTTTTACTCACACCCTATTTTGGCTTCCAATTGGTACCCAGAAAAACTTCATTAATGTAGGTAGGGACAAGGGGAATTACCCAATTATAGAGGATTTATTTTCTATACTAGTATAGAGTATGGGAGTATATGACCAAGCTAGTTCTCATGATTCGACTGGAGTTTAGATGTTGGTATTTTTTGTATTTTTATGTATAGAATGTACTGTATGTATTTATGTTTCTCTATTCCGCATAATAACCCTACTTGTATATCATCATGAAATCATCATTTGTATATGATACTACTTATAGATTTTATCTTTTTATTATTATCTGTATGTTTCCACTACCATGTATTATTCCAATGTTGCACCATATTATTCTCATTGACTCATTATTGTTTATTGATGTGTTTCATTATGATAAATATGGTATAGTATCTCTACCATACCATCATAGATTGTCACTACTAGTCTAAAGGCTCTGGCATACGGGGAGGCATACTTGAGGGCATGTGGCCCCTTGGGTTGGGTTACTTATGAGTTAACTGGTTTTGAGATGTCACAAATTGGTATCAGAGTGATTTTATTTTCCTTCTATTAGTATTTTGGGATGGTATAAAGGAGACAAGAAATGTTCCAAACCTTAGTAAATAGCTCATGGTTGTGAATGGATAACCCATGCACGGGGAAACGATCATGTTTCCAAGGATGATATTGTTTTTCATGTAGTTATTATTATAGTTGATTATCATTTCACCTTGAGTGAATTCTATTATATTTCCATTAGTTACTGATTTATAGGATTTTTCTCTTGGTCCAATATGGAAATAGAGGAGGTGTGTTCATGCATCATTTCAGGTAGATAGGATTCACATGTCATTAGCACGCTTATTTGTATACCATGAATGTGTGATTATGTTTTATGTTTATCTGTACACCATGCTTGCATGATTATTTAGAATGATTATATGCATACAATACTTATGTGATTAAATCTATTTTTATATTCATTTATTTCTTATGTGATGTATTTCCTTATTATAGTTATGATGTAAAGTATGTTAAATAAGGTGTCCACATCAACCTAAATGATGTTTTACTACATAACTTGATGACATAATTATCTATAATTATCCTAAGATAAATTAAATAAATTAAATAGTTTTAAATTAGTTGATGAATTAACCATGGTAGAATCTTGAAAATGGTAAGGAATTATTATTTTTAACAAAATCAAGTAATTACTTATGAATTTCAGTTAATTGGCGTTTCAATTGCAACTTATAAAGTCTTATACCTTTATAACTTGGGAACGATGACCTATATAACTGAATCCTATTATACTTGATTCAACCCTTATAGGTTAGTATTAACATCACATGCATATGAAATAAACCCACTAAGGGTGTGTTAAAATTATAATAAATTGACTATTAATGGGTTTCACTTAAATGGGATTCCAATTGTAATTTATAGAGTATATAATATATAAATTGGGAATGGTTCCCCATATAACTGAACCTAGGTAAGCAAGACTTGACCCTCATATGATGAATTTATCTTTACATTCCATAGTACTTGACCCCTTGGGGTGTGTTTTTTGGTAAATATGTATGGTTATTTAAAGGTTCAACAGCCACTTATACAATGATTCATATAAATGTATGTGGTTTATTACTTAATTGATTCCTATAATATGATAAAATCCTTACTATATGTTTTTGGTATCTTATCATTATTAAGATTTAGTTAATTAAAATTACAGTTAAAACCTAAAGGGTTTTATCCTCTATAGCATGTGAGTGAAATTTTACTTAACTAAGATCAATTGTGAGAAATTATGCATAAATAAATGGTTGAAAGGAAATTATGATATAATTTGACAAAGGTTCTTGGTGGTGTAGACTAAATAGAGTTCCAAGTATAGTTGTACCTCTATTTTTGGTACTTTATATATCATTTATCCAAGCCTCCTTAATGATTATAATAATTTAAATTGATGTAACATATTAAATAAAACATTTTAGTGGTTTTAATAGCATATACCCTTGTGTAGGGGTTAGTTATAATGTTTCCTTGAGAGTTACCTTGAATGGTAATGTGAAGATCACCCATGGATCTCTTATGACTTCTTTAGTTGTGTTAGACCTAGAGGTTATGAAAGTGATCCAAGTGACCTTTTAGGTGTGACCTTGGTTTTAGAATTGTTTCCTTGTATACTAAAGGGGTTAACTTGGTGGTGGTAGCACCCTCAAAGGAAAAAAATAATCAGTAAATACTTTTGTTGAGTTTTTAGAGATGAGAGGCTCCATTTAAGTGAATTTTTGTCTTAGGTATGTCTCTTAGTAATAAAACGAGACTCCAGGGTAGATAAATGATTGTTTGGTAAGTTGATCCTTGTTAGGGATGTGATAATCACATAATGTTCAAGTTCATCCTATTAGAAATTCCTAGGTAATGGTCAGTCACTTTGTTGATTGTGTTAATTTATCATTTTTTTAAAATATATGACTCGGTAGGTCATTATATAGGTAAACACTCATATGAAATAATATATCCCTGGGTCAATCATTTATGTAGGCTATCACACATTGTGATGCGTAGTTCCATTGGACCTATAAAGTAAGATAGAATTTGTGTGGCTATTGACTTGATGTGATATTGAGGTAGTATGCATTGTTATAAATGGTTCTCATTTATTAAGTAGTGATGCATTGAACCATATGTAGTTTGGTGATGGTTGTTTGAGTTTTGATCTAGTTTGAGCAATAAGGTCATTTAACACCTTAAATCACTTGTTTGAATATTTATTGGAAAAGGTTCATGAGTAAGTGAAGGATAAGATCATAGGTCATCTCTAGAGTAGAGTGACCTAAGTGTTAAAATATTATTGTGTGCATAGTATCCTTGAGATGTTAGTGGAAGGATATGTTGTCCCAATTCTTTGGATGATGCTATAAAAATGATAGGGTGTTGTAACACCATTGTTCAGAGTTGGTATGGACTTTATATTTGATCTTAAGGACACACGTGATTATGAATTGATAAGAGTTTCATATGTGCATCTAAAAGTAAACATGCTCTAGTTATGTTTATAAGTGGTTGTGTTTTCTCTATTTTCATGTTTGATACTTAGTATAAGCATTTTAGAAACATCCAAGAACCATGTTTGGTGGTGAATAGAGCATGTTCTGTGGGATGAGATTTTTTTCTTAGTATGGAGATTACTAGGAAAATTCTAAGGTTATAAGCATCGTGTTGATCATGAGAAGAATGTTCTTAAAGGTAGAGGGAATGAGAATATACAGGGCCATTTGGGAATGGTCAGAATGGATTATGGAATCCATGTATTTAATAAGTTAAATATTTATATCCTGAAACATGATATTGGGGTTCAGACTCATATATGAGTTCAAATCATGTCTAGAATTCTGATTCAGTCTCAGTTTGTGTGACCAATCTAGGTGATGTGATAGGTCAGTAGTGCGTATATGCTTAAAAGGTAACATGACATAAATATGGTTGGTTGATCACCCAACCTTTGATAAACACCAAGACTTGAGGTTGGACTTCAGTGGTTATTTCTGAACATTCATATATACCATTGGGATTTAAGGTAATATGATTGATCCTTAAAAGAGACATCAACTATTGAGAAATATCCCCTTTAAATAGGCCATCCTAGAGTGGATCAGTTGATGTTTCAGTAAGAAAGATTATAAGTTGATCTGATACTACATTATGTGTTTCATGTTAAATATGATGAGTACATTTAAGGGCATAAACCTTAAAACAATATCGTCTGGATATAATAATGGTTTTGGATAGCTGGTGATCAACCATAGGATAGTTTTAATAAATTTTTGAGATTCTAAATATGAAAGGTTCACTAAGGATTGGTAACAAGCCTTTGTAAGAATGCTTGAATGATCCTGAGATATTACTCAGGTATTGAGGGCATGTGGTTGAGTAGTGATGATGTGCCGACGGCTGTAGCTAAGTGTTTTAATGAGGAGTCGAATACAGGTGGTAATATGTTCTTGTTTGTGCAAAGTTAGATGAATTTTGTTGGAAACTAGGTCATAAAATTTGTTTTGTATATGATGGAAGTGTCTCAAGATTTTAAAGAAGGCATTTCATGGGAAGGATCACAAGCCTAAGCTAGGAATGGGAGATAAGTGTCATCTAAGAAATAAATTGCATGCAGTGAGGCGGTTGACTCATGGTTGGATCTAGATACACATTATCGAGAGCCGTGGTGTTAGGAGTTGGTTAAAGGTAATTATATCCTATTTTTATGGATTATTTCTTGGGGAGAGAGAGACATGCCCATTGATGGAATCTTAAGTAAATTCCATGGTTTCTATTTTCATGGTTCAGGAATGGGTGATGTGTAACATCAAGTGGTTGGGTTGTGTTGATAATTATTGAAAATATCTTAGTGTACTCCTAGTTTTGAGATGATCATTCTCAATACCTTGACATCGACTTGAGTATGCTGAGAGAGGGTTATCTATATGCCAATCTAAAAATTAAATTTCTTTCCTCATGTGAGAAGGGTATTTGGATTGGTTGTGCAGAACTTTGGAAGGTCATTAGGATCTTTGATTACATTGGATAAATGGAACTTAGTAGGCATGAATTTCTTGGTAAATGGTAGGTATATGTTCTAATACATACATGAGGGAAATTCAAGTGTGAGTGTTAGGCCAGAGTATCTTGTGATGATCCAAGGACACTAAATTAGGTATGTACCGATGTCCATGTTGTGACACAATAATGGTTTATGAATAGGGGATAGTTCAGCTAGGAGACACCACTAGAATTTGGTTACAAGCTTCGATGACCATGCTTGAAATAATCTTGGTATTCCTCAGAATAAATGAATCAGAATATGGTTTTGGTGATACGTTATCTGTTGAATCCAAGAATTTTCAAAAATAGTCATCTAGAGATGGTTCAACATGAGTTCTCTATAAAATTTATATGTGGTCCATGAGGAACCACATCTAGTATGTTGTTTGGTTGAGGTGAGCACTACTACAAAATAGGTCTTTAATACCGTTGGCCTTTATCAGTGCTAGAAAAAAAAGCAGTGATTAAGGTACCCTTTATTAGTGCTAAAACAATCACTGATAAAGGTACCTTTTATCAACCTTTTTCTTCTAGCACTGATAAAAGGCACCCTTTATCAGTGTAGTTTTTTAGCATTGATAAAAGGAAACCTTTATCAGCACATTTTTTTAATGATAATAAAGGGTGTCCTTTATCAGCACTTTATGTTTAGTGCAGATAAATGACACCCTTTATCAGCACTTTATTTTTAGTGCCCATAAAAGAATCTTTTAACATCACTTTTTTAGCACTGATAAAAGTACGAATAAAATGAGAAAATTAAATAAACAAAAAATAAAAGTGATTTTATTAAAATAACATTAAAAAATTATTAATTAAAAAATTATTAATAAAAATGAATACATTTATTATACTATATATAAATTATAAATAGTATATATTAAATAAATATATATATTTATTTAAAATAAAAATTAAAAGAATAAAAATTAAAAATAAGTAAATTGAGAAAAATATTAAACATTTAATTAATTAAATAATTATTGATAATGTTAATAAATATTATATATTAAATATATAGATATATATATGAATGTATATAAATATTATTTATATAATACAAAATATTATTTATGGTTTACATTAAATAATAATATATTTAGTGAATAATGGTTTGTAATTAAAAATTAATATGAATTAAAAATAATGACTAATTGCATTAAGTAATGGATATAATTGAATGTTGTTTGATTTTTAAATTTAACATAGATCAAATGTATTATGTTTATTTCACATATACGTAATTAATACATTTATATATATATATATATACGCACACACACAAATATTTTTTAGGGAAATTAATCAATTAATATTATTTATTTTATATATATATATATATATTTATTATGTTTTAATATTTTCAATATGTATTCATTTTTTTTCAATATATATCCATTTTTTAATGATTTATATTAATCAAAATTTTCCAAATTTTCAATATTGTACTCATTTTTAATTAATCAATTTTACTAATTTTTAACATGCATGCACTTAAGATTAAATATTCATTAATAATGTTAAAAATAAATTTGTAAAAAAATATTTATAAATATATAATTACTATTTTCATACATTTAAAATTATTAATAAATAAATATTATTTTTTTAAAAGTATTTATATGATTATAAATAAATAATTATAAAATTATAATAAATTTATTTAAATAATGAATATATTTACTATATATATAATTATATAAATATATATAATGATATAAATATTATTATTTTTAAAGTATTTATATAATTATAAATAAATAATTATATATTCAAAGAATTATAAAATTATTATTTTATAAAAATTATTGTTATAAGTATTATAATTAAATATAATAATTATACTTTTTAAAAAAATATATTTTTTAAAGTTTTATAAGTATTTATCAGTTCCTTTTTAGTGCTTATAAAGATTTATTTTATCAGCAATTATTAACATAATGCTAATAAAATGTATATTTATCAAAGCTTTTTTAGAAGTGCTGATAAAAATGCCACAATCTATTTTAAGAACCCTGACAATCGCAAAACAGTTCGTGATATCCAAAGCTCTCCACAGAAGTGACCTACTATTGGTGCTCTTTATTATTGAATCCAAGCTCGAATCTGGCAAGAAATAAGGCTACAACCATCCCAAGTCTCAAATCCAAGGGTCAAGCAATTCAAGAGTTGAATGAAACTAAGGCTTGAATGACATCTAGGTTTTTTGATATCTCTAATTTCCCTCATTTATCCACTGAACCTTCTCATCCCACATTTGTGTATCCCAAAAAGTACAGTTGCACTATCCTATAATAAAACAACCGAAAATTCATTGTTTTTTCATTTAAATGTGGTCTGAACTTCCTGAAGAAGGCTGTGTTTTTTAGATTAAAACAAAGTAGAAATTATTTACTCTTGAAATCAATATCTATATCCAATTTGATCTATATGTTGTTTTCTTCTTTGTTTCTATTTTTTAAACGTCGATGAAAAATAAAAATGCATATATGTGGACCCAATAATAGCTTTCTCAGCAAGTTGTACGCTAAATAAATGAATAAAATATAATCCATTTTTTATCAGTGGGATATAAAATAGATTCTTTCTCAATGGTTTGTCTTGGACTTCCTCATTCTTTTAAGTGCTGCATGTCCTGCTTTTATCTTACTAGTATGTTGTAAAAAAATATCAGTGAGAGCGAGTGAGTTTTTCTAGTGATATTTTTTTCCTAGTAGAAGAAGAAGAAATATTCTACAATCAGGTAAGGGAGACTATCCATTTTATTTTTATGTTCATATTTTAATAATAAGAAATTTTATTTTTATTATAAGGATTTTTTAAGATAATATTTTTTTAGAATTATAATCTTTGAAAGAGATTAATTGTTCATTTATTTTAACATGATTTATTTTTCGGAATTGAATTTATTTTCATATGTCAAATTTTTATTCTAATAATTTTTTCTATAAATTTTATATTTCATTAAAATTATAATAATTATATTTGATTAGTTATTTATTCAAATTACATTATTACAAGTGATTATTTTTTCATTATGTAATGACTTATATTTTTCAATAATAATTATAATATCATGTAAATATATGTATATTATGTAGATATATATATATAATTATTTTCAAGTTATTCAAATTTTCAAATCATGTTTTATATTCATTCAAGCATTTTTATTTTCAAAATAAAATATAAAACAATAACAATATATTGCTTGTTATTGTTCAGTGGATTTTATTTTATCAAAATATATGTTTATATTTCAAACAAGAAAAGATATTATTTAATGCTTATACAAGTTATTATCATTTGATATTTATTATTGATAGTAATTTTTAAATAATTAAAACTATCATGTCATGTGTGAAAATTGCATATAAAATCATGAATGTCATTTCTAATATAAGATATGGCTATCATCTTAACTCATAACATAACATACATGCACTAGTTTTATTATTCATGTACATGTATTTGTTTTGAATGAATCATCCATTTATGGCATAATATTGTTATGCATGTAATATTTTTATTATTCATGTTTTTGTGAGGTAAAATAGGCCCCCAATACCTATATTCCACGACATCTACCTCTTTGCAATCATCAAATTTTGAAAAATTCAACCATATAGTGGTCGGTGTTGTCATTGGTTTGGAATATTCCATTAAAAATAACTTGGGAACCTCTTTTTAATATTTTTATTGAGAAATTAATTTACTATGATTTTCTTGATTCACTTATAAAATAAGGAAAATGTTTCACCAATCATAGAAATCTCAATATCGTACCTCATATAATCTATAAAAAAAATCATTATGCCTTTTCCAATCCTAAAATATTATGTCTTTGACATATATGAGTACCAAAATAATTTTATAATTATCCTTCTTGATGTAGAGGGTGTGATCAACTCTACCTCTCTAAAAACCAAGATTTCTTAGGTATTGATCCAACCTTAAATACCAAGTCCTCAGTTATTTCTTTATCTTGTACAAAAAATTCTTTAACTGTAACACCTTTCTCTCATTTTTATCCATAATAAACCCATACAGTTTATCAATGTATACTCCCCACTTAATAAATCTATTGAGGAACATATATTTGATATCCATTTGGTATACTTTTAACTACATTTTCACTGAAATAGCCAAAAATAAAATAGTTTCCAACAAGGCTATGGGAGAGTAAATTTATCAAAAATATAAATCACTTTGATATAATAATTCCCCTTCTACACTATCCATTCTTTATTTTTAGCCAATTTCCATAGTGAATGAGTTTATTATTGAACACCAACTTGGGTCTGATAACATTTATGTCCTCTTGCCTTGGAACAATTTTCCATGTCACGTTATTCTTATTTAGATCAAGCTCCTCATGTATAGATTTGATACAATTATCATCCTTATCATGCCTCTCCAAATGATTTAGGCTCTAGTTGGGAAAAATGAGGTTTTTATAGATTCTTACTCCTTCTAGTTTTCACCAAAACTGTCTGATCACCAATGACATTTTATTCATTAATTTCATCCTTTCTTGTATTTCTTATAGTTTATAATCCCTCTTTATTTTCCTCACCATAAATGTATTATTTTGAGTCTACCTCAGCCGTGTTTGCTCCCCCATATGCTACTTAATTAAACATTAATTTCCTCTAATCCTTCATCATTGTTTTAATTATTAACAATCTCCTCATTCTAATTAGTAAAAAATATCTATCAATTTTATCTTTTCATCATAAAAATATCTCAACCCACCCTAAGTTACTATTTAATTTTCTCATTATCTAATATTATCAATTTCTCACTACCAAAAATTAATTTCCTCTTTCAACAATTTTTTCATAGTAAAACCATTATCTGAAGAATTAATGTATTGGTTTATATTTATGTTTAATTTATTTCTTTTTAGTATTACTCATATAATAATTTTTTTCTTGTAAAAGTGGATTATCTTGTTCGAGTTGGGATTGTTTTTTAAAATCTGATCATGGTCATGAGGGATAGGACTTTGAACCTGAAACTGAGATAATTACAATAAATAAATGTGTCAATAATTCATACAACCATCAGGAAAAGTTGAATTCCCAATACTTATTTAATTAATTATTTCATCATTTTATCTATTATTTGTAAGTTAATTTCCTTGTCATTTTTAAATAATATTTATTTAGTTTTTTTCACATATCTTTTGGGAATTAATATTTTTCTTTCAAATATTTTCAACAAGACAAAAAATAGATAAAATGATTCTTTCTTCCAATATTATTTTGTTTTCCATTTTCATTTCATTTCTTTGTAGAACTTCCAACACTGCATATTGATTCAATGTTATTATCTAAAAAATATTTCTCGTTATTAAAATCTATAAGAGTATAGGAATACCATGTTACCATTTTGGTGGCTTCACATAATATAATGGGCACATGAGCTATCTCTTCTCTTCTAACTTTAAACAATGAGAAATATTTTTCAGCTAAGAACATTGAGTCAATATGCAGTGTTGGCAGTTCAACATAGAAAGAAAATGGAAATGTGGTAAAATTGGTGGTTAATATTTTTTTGAGACTTTGGGATGTTTATGAATCATCCACACCTCAATCCAACACATGGTGTGACTGGTATGACTCAAAGTGCTTCTTTTTATTTAAAATTAACATTAATTTTAGTAAAAAGGACAACTGACATACGCAAAACTGAGAAAACATATTCCAATTATTTTTATACTTTAGGGAAATGATCCATAAGTAATTAGATATGTGTAGTAATAAACCACAACTCAATTCGACGCATGGTATAACTGCTACGACTCAATGTGTCCATTGTCAATTTAAAATTGAAAATTTTGTTCAAAAAATGTCACTCACTGAAAATAGAAAAAACACGCTCAGATTTTATTAATAATTTAAGAAATAGATTAATAAGTCATTTTTAACATGTAGTAATTAGTCTCGCATAAAATCTATACGTGATGTGATCGGTATGATTCAAAGTGTGTATTTATAGTTTAAAATGACATTTTAGTAAAAAAACAAGTGATGTACTCAAAACCAAGAAAAAAAATTATATTATTTTGATACTTTAGAAAAATTATCCATAAGTCATTTGAGAGGTGTAGTAATCAACCACATCTGAATCTAATTCACGGTGTGACCATTATGACTCAATGTGTCCGTTATTAGTTTAAAAATGATAGTTTAGTTCAAAAATTTCCACTCACTTAAAATAGAGTAAATGTGCTCATATTTTCTTGGTGATTTAGTACATATATTAATAAGTCATTTTTGATTTATATGAATTAGTTTCACATCAAATCAATACATTATATGATCATTATGAGTCAAAGTACACGTTTCCATTCTAAAATTACATTTTTGTAAAAAAGACAAGTGACGTGCACAAAACCAAGAAAACACATTCATATTGTTTTGACACTTTAGGAAAATGATCCATAAGTCATTTGAGATGGGTAAGAATCATATTCACCTCAATATGATATACGATGTGACGGGTATGAATCTAAGTTCATCTTTTCAATATATAAGTATCATTTTAATATAAAACACGCATCACATCGCCAAAACCAAGTAAACGATGCTATATTGTTTTCTCGTCATTCTATTTACTATTAATTAATTAATTGCCTTATATTTTTTATCTTATGATTATTTAGTTAATTTTCATAGATATAATTATTTAATATGAACAATAAATGGTGTGACGTGAAAGAATCAACCACAAATCAATCTGATAGATAGAGTTCTGTGTATGACTCAAATTTTAGTTTAAAATTAACACTTTCTGTTAATTTGTTTTTTTATATTATTTCTAAAATAATAATTGTTTTCTTATAAAGGTGCTTTTTTTTCTCGATCATGGGTTAGGATCAATAGACAAAGGAATACTACTATTTTTTAATGTATATAATAATTTGTACTTATGTAATTGTATAAACCAATGTTTGAAATGTCTATAATATTGTTTTTTTCTTGTATTTGTGTTGTAGATTTTATATCATTTAAATTATGTATTCATACTTGATTTTGATGATTTTTTTGTGTTTTTGGTGTTGCGGTGTGTTGTTACAGCACACTGCACTAGTGTTGTAGTGTGCTGTTATAGCACACTGTAGTATGCCCCTTTATCAGCACTTAAACAAGTGCTGATAAAGGCCATTTTCAGCATTGTTAAAGGCCTTTTTAGTAGTGCAGAACAATGTAAAGGTTAGTCAAGGATTTTCAAGGGAAAAATGACCCGACCAAGTTAAGTTTGGTTGATTTTAAATTGAAAGTTTTTATTAAATCAAGGACCAGAGGTAGTGTCCCCATGTGTTATCAGGTTTAATGGATTTAGAATTATTCCAAGAGAATTAGCATAATGCCAAGGGTGTAGTTTTGTAATAAATTATGGGGGAGGATTATCATGTCTTGGAATCATCCAGTAAAGGCTATAACCTATTGTGTGAAACACCATAATCTGGTTGATGAAAGATACGATGATGCAATTATGTATTAGGTTAGGGGACTTGAGTAAGTGTCATATTATTTTTATGTTGATGGATACGAGTGTTGGATCTAATTTTAGTAGTTTAAGGATCATATGATTTAACTAGTGATTGGAGGTGAATTGGGTGTTCTGAAACACAACAAGACCATTTGATTGATAATTTTTTTGACCCAGGTAGGTTGAGTTGTTCATTTTTAATCCCATAAAGGGTTCTCTAGGAAGATAAGTTCTAAGGTTGGGAGGTTTTATGGTCCTGTGTTTTGGGAAAAGTTTAAATTTTCAAAGGATTTTGAGTTTTTCATTTGGTGGATAGGTTAAATTTAAAAATTAAAATCTAAATGTAATTACAAGAGTTAAAAAACTTTAAATCTTTTTTATTGGACGGGTTTTAAATAATATAAGGTATCTTGGGAGGCTGGGTTAGTTTAAGGAGTTTCAGGATTCAAGATATTGGTTTCAAGATAGGTGGATTAGGTCACACAGTTGGAACATAGTTAATACTAACCATGCATCCCATACCATGTAGCCAAAATGTATAGGCACATAGTTTGTTAAAACTGTGGGATGGGGCTCCAACTAACCATGTAAAATGGTGAATAACTATAGAGGGAAATGCATTGTTAGTGCATGTTTTTCCTAACCATATGTTGTAACCATGTGAGGTGTGGTGGTTGGTATAGTGCTAAGCACATGGTTTATCTAACAAAGAGAATAGACCATGTGAGGGGAATGTTCCTAGATGGTGAGGCCCACGTGATTGGTGCACATTTTTCTTAACAATGTGGCCAAACCATGAAACTCATTAATTTTCTTGGAAAATTACCGTTTTCCCTTTCCACCCCTAAAACCAATTTTTCCTTCTCCTCCTCTTCATTTACACAGTATGACACTCACATGAGAGATCTACTCCACTCATGTTCTACTATTTGAGCTATATCTCTCATCCAAACTCTGAACTGAATGTTGTTAGTTGCATTGGATCACCCTTACCAAGTTTAAGCCTCAACTTTATTCTTTTATCAATTTCTTTCTCCATCTTGGCTGTTATTTCCTTGTGAGTTAATATTCCCTATTTTCAGGGTGTCTATCTGGTTTCTCATGTTCTATTATTTTATAAAAAAACAAAGGATGATATCAGGTGAGTGAAGCTTCCTAAGAATAAGTTAGGTGGCCTAGTAAATCTCCCTAAAAGTATTAATGATTATATAATGTTCCATTATGTTGTGCGCTATATATTATATTCATTGCCTCTTAAATGTGAAATTAACTAAGTAAATCCCAAATGCCATGATCTATTTAGTCCTTATAAACCTAATTTCATATTTTTAGGTTGTATAACTCAATTATAACCACCCTTGGGGTGTGTTTATTATACACCCATGACTCTTATACCTTGGATATATAATTAAACAACTTTGAGGTGGGTTGTCTTAGTTCTTAATTATGATGGTGATAAGAATTAAATGAAATGTGAATGGTAAAACCATGTCACATGGACCTTGACCACTTATTACTTATTTTAGGGATCTATTTAGAATGAAATGACTAAATGGATTTAAATAAATTATCAGTGGGGTGGATAAATCACTTAGCCTTGATCATTTATTATATCATTCCTTGATCATTTCTTGGATTCTGATATGGGGTGACTTGGATGGTCTCATAAATTGTATTGAATTGAATGATTTATAAATAGAATGGATATAAAACCTAGACCTTGTTAACATCTATAAAAGAAATAATTAAAGGAATTATTAATCAAAATCAAGATTGATACTTATCTTTTATTATATTCAAGTATTAAATCCAATATGTTATTATTATTATTAGACCTTGGAAATTGGTTATAAAATTATTAAGTGATGTTGGATATGAAGATCCTCATAGTTTATTTGGTAATGTTGGACATGGAGATACTAATCCTTAGTTGGGAATTACTGGACATGGCAATCCACGCCACCTTGGTTATGTGATGTTGGATATGGATCTCCACATAGTTATTTGGAATTATTGGACATGAAACTTCTAATAATTTAATAGGAGTATTTGGACATGAAACTCTATACCCCCTTTGTTTAGGATTTCCGACATGAAGCTCCATGCCCCCTTGGTTTAGAATGTTGGAAATTGTGATTCACATCATTGATTGGGATCATTGGACATGGCATACTATATTCATAGTTTGTGTTCTTGGACTGATAATCCTTATTTAAAATATGATAACCTTTTAATATTTAGGTTAAACATCTTTCTTAGGCCAAAGAAGATATGGTTAGTTGGGGATCCTATGAGGAGACTGAGCTTGAAAAGGATTATGTTTATTATTTTACCCCTTTACATTGATTATATGTGTTTGTTATTTCATTTTATATTCACATACTGGATAGTATTAGATATCATTGGTGGTGACCTACTAAGTTTTACTCACACCCTATTCAGAACACCAATTGGTATATGGAATGACTTCATGAATGTAGGTAGGGACAAGGGGAATCCCCCAGCTATGGATGCTTGATTTTCTATGCTAGGATATATTATAGGAGTAGAGGAATGAGCTAGTGATCATGATGCTATTAGAGTTTATCTATTGGTCTTTTTTATATTTTTGTATATAATATACTATATATATGCATGATTCCCTATTACTCATGATCCTCTTCTTGTATATCATCATGAAATCATCATTTGTATATGATAATACTTATGTATTCTAGTCATTTATTATCATATAGATGTTTATTTCCACTTCCTTTTATTATTTCTCCAATACACCATATTATTCCCACTTCTTCTTTATTTTTTTCGCTATGTTTCACTCTGATAAAGAGGGTACAGTCTCCTCACCATACCATCATAGACCCTCACTACTAGCTGGTAGCCTATAGCATACTGGGAGGCGTGTTTGAGGCCATGTGGCCCCTTAGGTTGTGTTAGTTATGAGTGAACCAGTCCTGAGATGTTACATTTCATCTCTTTGATCCATGGTTCCCAAAGTGACTTTGGTTCACCGAATTGAAGTATCTATCTCCCATTCCCATCCCCCTATATTTTTTTCTTTTTCTTTTATTTCCATTAGATGGTTTAGGGATTTTAGGATGGATTTCACATGAGTATGTTAAAATCAGTCAGTAAATAGGGGTATTTTAGGTGTGATAGGTATATATGTATGAAGGAGGTTTTATATAGTTTTTTTTATGGTTTTTTATAAAGGTTATTTGTTTGGTGGATTTTTTTATTGATTTCTTTAATTTTTTGTTTAAATTGGTATCCATGTAGGTTACATAAGTTAGGGATTTTGTGAGTAATAGTGTTATGAGTGTCTTGTGAGTCATATGTGGGAGATTTAATTTATTAGTTGTTGTTATTTATTTAAAGAGTTTGGTTTATAATTTAAAGTAATTAACTTTATAGTTTCTGAATCAATATTTCCTCACCATAGAGTTAAATGGGTAGGTGGTCTCAATACCTATTGGTGTTTGTGATGTGAAATCTGATTATTTTCTCAATCTTAATAAAGTTTTAAATACTATTTTTGAAATATAAAATGGATGATAAATAAGTATAAGAAATTGATAAGTGAATTGATGTATTTATTTTAATTTTTATCTGTATTATTTCTAACTGGTATATTTATTTATTCATTTAGTACCTATTATTATTTTATCCATCTTAATCATGCCATATGAATATGTGAACTAATTTTTAAGGCCTTATTATTATTTTTTATCTTAATACTTAAATAAAATTTTTATTGGGTTATTTTTATTTTAAAAGGAATGATTATCTAATTATTTCTATGTTTATGCCACCTTATATATTTATTTTTTATTTCCGAATTATCTGAAATTCATATTCCAAATTCTCTAAAATTCAGATTCTAAATTCTATGAAATTCAAATTCCAAATTCTCTGAAATTCATATTCCGAATTCTCTGAAAGTCAGATTCCAAATTCTCTAAAATTTAGATTCTAAATTCTCTGAAATTCAGATCCTAAATTCTCTGAAATTCAGATTCTGAATTCTCTGAAATTCAGGTTCCAAATTCTCTGAAATTCAGGTTCCAAATTCTATGAAATTGTGGTTCCGAATTCTCTAAAATTCAGGTTCCGAATTCCCCAGAATTCCGACTCTGAATTCCTCAGAATTCAGACTCCGAATTACTTAGAATTAGGACTCCGAATTCCTCAAAATTAGGACTCCGAATTCCTTAGAATTAGGACTCCTAATTCCTTAGAATTCAGACTCCAAAATCTATAGAATTCGGGGTCCGAATTCCTTATAATTCATACTCCAAATTCCTTAGAATTCAGACTCTGAAATCTATAGAATTCAGGTTCTGAATTCCTTGAAAAATAGAATCCGAATATTTAGGATTTATAGTCTCCAAACATTATTTTTTCTTATACACCAAAAAATATATTTGGTTGAGAAACCATATTTTACTTACCCATGTTATAGATATAAAACGATGTCATGAAATATGTTTCTAATTAACCATTGTTTGAGTGACACGTGTACAGGTCCCTTCGAGATTCAAGGAAAAATATGATCATTGGAGGAGAGAGCTGGTCGTGGGAAAAATTCCTATAAATAAGAGGTCATTTGAACAAGCTCATAACTGATCCATCACTCTAGAGATTACATGTTGTTGAAGTGATTTTTAGAGAGAGAGACTCTCATGCCTTGTATGTACTGAACATCTTATTTATCTTGCTTCATGAAACTCTAGTTATTGTTGTATACAATTGAGGACTTATAGGGATAGGAAGGCAGAGGTGCCTACTATCTTATGGTTTGAGGGCCTACGAGGATATCAAGACAGATTATGATATTCCTATCGAGGGCTTACCCTGGTGTGGTTAAGACGTAATTTCTTGAAACTATAAATCAAGGGACCTTTATCTAAGGTTTTTGGATACCCTTATCTTTGGGTTAAAAGATTTCATACTTGATACTTTTTTTGTTTCAAGTTTATATTTCTTTGTATTTTGATAAAGGAAGAAAGTATAACCTTCTTATACTTTCTTGTTCTTTTGTGTACTCTGATTAAGTCAGTATCTATACGATTTAAGGCAGAATATTTTTCTTGTACACTTTTATTAAGTTTCATTTTCGGAACCATATTTTTGAAACCTATCAAGTTTGTAGAAATAAGAGGTCTTGTGAATTTACATTTTTTAACTTTATTAAACAAAGTTTTCCTTAAGGTTAAAAATGAAAGTTTTAAAACTTACAATTCACCCTCCTCTTGTAATTGAGCATCTGCATTCATATTTCGATCTTATAATTGGTATCAGAGTAGGTCTTTGAAATACTTATATTCACATATAAGTTTTCTTGATCAAATTTTCTTTGTTCTAAATATATTTTCCTTGTTAGGATTCTTATCCTTGTTTACAAAATTTTACTATTAACAAGTTTCTATGGAAAGATATTTTCTTTTAGATGGAAGGAATAAATGTTGATTCGATTGACAATCTTAATCCTACTAGACCACCTATATTTTATGGGAATGATTATGAATATTATAGATATCGTATGAAGACACTTATAATCAATACTGGAGTGGACAACTTTGTTATGCTTACTGGAGATTACAAGATTCCTGATAAGGAAGTCAAAACTTTTACTAATCAAGAAAAGTTAGAATATCAATTAAACTACAAGGTACGTAATACTTTGTTGTGTTCCATGACCATGAATATATAGAGTCAGATTTCTTCTTGTGAAGCTGGAAATTATATTTGGAAGAAGTTGGAGGTTACTCATTTTGGTACATTCAATGTGATAGAAACTAGAAGAAATATGCTTAGAGTAGAATATCATGGATTTCTATTTCCTTATGGAGAACTAGTGTGCAAGGTACAACAAAGGTTTATGACTATTGTTAACAGTTTACAATCTGTGGGTGAGAAATTTTTAGATGATGAGGCAATTGTGGACAAGATTATAGATATCATGCCTAATGAGTGGGAATCTAATAGAACAACTATTGATGAGAATAGGAAAGTATCTCAGATTACTCTTGATGATATTTTTGGAACTCTTCTTCAACATGAGACAAGAATGAAAAGAGATGGTGATTTGAACAAAAAGAATAATTTCAATGGAAGTGTAGCCTTTACTACAACAAAAGAAAAGACTCCTAAAGGGGTTACAAGATCCAAGTCAAAGAAAGTCATTGTTGTATCTGAATCAAGTGAAAGTGAAAATTTTGAGAATGAGATAGATAATATTTCTTGAAGTATGAACAAGATAGTAGGGAAGAAAGACTTTCATTATAGATTTAAGAATAAAGAAATAAAGGACAAGAAAGACACTGAAGTTACATGTTATGAATGCAAAAGATCAGGGCATATAAGGCTAGATTATCCTATGTTTAAGAAAAAGGATAGAAAGGAAAAGCATTCTGAGAGAAATATAAATAAGTACTACAAATCTAAATCTAAGAATGTTTGGAAAGCTAATGAGACCTAGAGTGCCATTAGTGGAGATTCTTCTCATGAAACCTTAGAGTATGAATCTTCTGCTTAGAAGAATCTTGGTTTAATTTCGAAGTTACCCATTGAAAATCATTGTCTAATGGACAAGGTACACAATGATGAATATATAACCAATATATCCTTGAATTCTAATTATAGTGATAATAAATATTATGAATCTTATAATGAAGAATCTTTTTTTGATGAAGATAATACTTTACCTACTTATGAAGAAGTATCTAGGTTTTCTAATCTTCTTGAGAATGAAAATTCTAAGGTCAAGAAAAAGATTGATAAGGAAAATTATAGAATTTATATTCTTACTAAAAAAGTATCAGATCTTTCTAAAGATCTTGATAAGAAAATTTATGATTTTGAATGTATTTCAAAAACCCTTGAAGAAGTTAATTCTGAGAAGGATAAACTCTTTAAGGATCTAGAAAAATAAATTTCTAAGAAAAATATTTTAGAGACTAACTCTGGTACTAAAAATAATGTTTTTAGGATAAAAACTTAGTTATTATACTAAATTCAGAAATATTTTCCTTGAGAAAGTGTTTGTCAAACTTTACCTTAGGTAAGGAAAACTTTGATAAGATGTATTCCCAAATTTGACCTCTAAGGAATAATTCTGGATTTGGTTATACCCATTCAAAACTAGTTTTTAGAAATAATTATTTTTTTCCTAAAAGTGCTCCATTATGCACTAAGTGTCAGTGTGGTGGGAATTGGGCAAAAAAATTCCTTAAACAAAACTCAGTCTTTAGGTTTTCATAAAGCTTATTTTTATAAGAAAATTTGGATTCCTAAAATTTTGCTTTCTAAAGTTTCTGAATCCAAGAAAGTTTGGGTTCTAAAAGTATAACACTCTTATTTTCAGAAAAGTAAAGATAGTACCAATAACAATACATGGTACATGGATAATGGATGTTCCTGACACATGACTGGTAATAAAAAATTCTTTGAAAATATTATCAATACTAAAAAAGGAAAAGTAACTTTCGGAGATAATGCTAAGGGAGAAATTATTTGTATAGGTAACATTGTTCTTCTTAGAAAAACTTTGATTTCAAATGTTTTATTTGTTAAGGTCCTTAAGAACAATATCATTAGCATAATTCAATTATGTGATGAAGGTTACCTTGTGAATTTTAGGAATAACAAGTGCTTAGTACACAATTTCAAGGAAGAGTTTATTCTTTCTTCCAATTGGAAAGAGAATTTATACACACTAAACTTAGAAGACCTTAGGATCCAAGATCTACCTTGTATTAGTGCAATAGAAGATCATTCTTGGTTATGGCATAGAAGGTTAGGAAACTATAACTTTAGGAACCTATGAAAACTCTCTAATAAAAGTATAGTTAAGGATCTATCAGAGCATATATTTCATTCTTCAAAAGTTTTTGATCCTTTTCAATATGGAAAGCAACATAAATCAAGTTTTAAATCAGTTGGTGAACTCTCAACTACTTATGAATTACAGTTGGTGCATATGGATGTTTTTGGTCCAACAAGAACTGGAAGCATTGAATGCAAATATTATGTATTTATCCTAGTTGATGATTACACTAGATTTATGTGGGTATATTTTATAGAAAATAAATCTGAATATTTTTCTTATTTCAAAATTTTTAGAGCCCAAGTTAAAAATGAGAAAAACATTCCATTGATTACTATTCATAGTGATCATGGAGGAGAATTTCAATGTTCTGATTTTGAAACTTTTTGTAGTAGAAAAGGCATTACTCATAACTTATCAGCACCAAGAACTCCTCAACAAAATGGTGTTGTTGAAAGAAGAAATCAAGTTCTTCAAGAGATAAATAGAACCATGTTGAGTGAATATTTGATAGATAAACATTTTTGGGTTGAAGTTGTAAGTAATTCTTGTTATACTATAAATCAATTTTTTATTAGACCTTTTCTTAATAAAACCCTTTATGAGTTATAGAATGGTAGAAAACCTAGACTTTCCTACTTTAAGGTATTTGGTTTCAAAGTATTCATTCTGAATAATAAAGATAATTTATATAAATTCAAACCCAAATCTAATGAAGGAATTTTTTTAGGATACTCCACAACTTTTAAGGATTATAGAGTTTTCAATAAAAATACTTGTACTGTTGAAGAAACAGTTCATGTTAAATTTGATGAAACTAATCCTTCTGTTTTTAAACAACCTCAACCTACATCTTCTGATGTGTTTTCAAAAAATAATTATCAACCCCTAATAGAATATCTTTCTGATAAGGAAAACATTCAAGAAAATGTTTCTGAGATATTTACCCTATAATATTTCCTACCATATGTTGATAAAAAAAAGTTTTACAAAACCCAAATCAGTTGTTTCTTAAGAATCATCCCAGTGATAGTATCATTGGTAATGTAAATCAACCTATAAGTAATAGAAGTTCCTTAAGAAATGAAGTGGAACATCAATCATTCCTTTATCAATTTGAACCTAAAAGCACTGATGATTCTTTAGGTGGTGATGATTGGATAAAAGATATACAAGATGAGCTAAATGAATTCGAAAGGAATAAAGTTTGGACCTTAGTTGAAAGACCTAAGGAAACTTCTGTTATTGGAGTAAAATGGGTCTTCAGAAATAAATGTGATGAATATGGAATCATAGTAAGAAATAAAGCTAGATTAGTTACTAAAGGATATAATCAACAAGAAGTAATAGACTATGAAGAAACCTATACTCCAGTAGCTAAAATTGAATCTATTCGTATTCTACTTGTCATTGTAGCATTCTTTGATTTCAAACATTTTCAAATGGATGTTAAATGTGCTTTCCTTGATGGATATGTTCAAGAGGAAGTTTTTTTTGAACAACCTTATGGTTTTAAAGATACAAAACATCCTGAACATGTTTTCAAACTTACCAAAGCTTTATATGGACTTAAATAATCCCTTAAAGCCTGGTATAATAGACTTATAGTATTTTTGTTACAAAACAATTACATTAAGGGAAATGTTGATACAACCCTTTTTATAAATAAATATAATAAAAATGTTTTGATTGTTCGTATTTATGTTGATGGAATTATATTTGGTTCAACTCAGCAATCTTAAACTGATTCGTTTGCGAATATAATGAAATCTGAGTTTGAAATGAGTATGATGGGTGAGTTAAATGTTTTCCTTGATTTTAAAATATCTCAAAAACTATAAGGAATTTATATATCTCAACATAAGTATATTAAATATCTTATTAAAAAAGTATGGATATGACAACACTAAGAGTATAAGTACTCCAATTGGTACCTCAAATTCACTTGATCTTGATGAAGTTGGGAAACCAGTGGATCAAACATCATTTAGAGGTATGATAAGAAGTTTACTATACTTAACAGCTATTCATCCAAACTTAATGTTTTCTGTATGATTATGTGCAAGATATCAATCCAATCCTAAGGAATTTCATTTAAAGGCAGTGAAAAGAATTTTTTGCTACTTAAAGGGAACCATAGATTTAGGACTCTTTTATACTTCTGGAAATGATTTTATTCTAAAATTTTTTTTGGATGCTGACTTTGGTGGATGTAGAATGGATAGGAAAAGTATATCTGGAACATTTCATTTCTTAGAAGATTCATTAGTTTCTTGGTCATGAAAAAAGTAACACTCAGTAGAACTTTCCACTGCTGAAGCTGAATATGTAGCAGCTAGAAGTTGTTGTGCCCAAGTGTTATGGATGCAACACACACTCACAGACTATGGTATGAGTTTTACCAAAACCCAAATATTGTGTGATAATACTAGTGACATTGCCTTAATTAAAAACCATTCACATCACTCTCATGAAAAACACATAGATATTAGGCATCACTTTTTTAGGGATCACACACAAAAAGTAGATATCATTCTTCAATTTATTGGAACACAATATCAACTTGATAATATTTCCACAAAATCTTTACCCTCCGATAGATTTGAATATATTAAACAAAAGTTAGGAATGATAACCATAAGGTAATATTCCATATTAACTTTTTGTTGAAACCTATCTCCTTACAGTAAGAAACGCCTTTTCATAGGGGGGTACATTTTCCTGTTAGTCAATTTTTTTGTAGTCAAAATTTTTTGTAGTCAAAATTTTTTGTAATCAATTTTTTTTTCTTTAAAATTTTCCAAAATCTAAAGTTCTCTAAGAAGAATTTTCTTAATTACGAATAATTTTCCTAGAAATCCATAAGGTATGTTTTCTTTCTTAAATTTTCGTAATCATCCTCTAGTATGTTGGTATTTTTCTATTGTTTAAGAAACTTTTTCGGATTCACTTTTTCTTAAATTTGAATGTTTACCTTAAAAATATCAAAAGATTAAAACCTATCAAAATACTTCTTCAGTTATCATCTCAACAGTTAGATCTAATCAAGAGTATTTCAACCATCGGATCAACCATGGAAGTTGAATCGTCACCCCAATCACCTATACAAGGACCCCCCTAATGGTTGTCCCACATCAATCTTCAAGCTCTGGCATGATGAATCCCTACTGCTCTATTTAAGGTCATTCCAGTTTTTTTAAGGTTTTCTTACTTTTGAATGTCTGATGTAGCCTCTCCTCAAAAACAAATATCGACTATAAAGGAAATTTGTGAATGACAGATATACCGAGAGAGGTTATTTAATCCCAAATTCTTTTCTAAATATGATTGTATCATTTCAAAGAATATTAAGCTTAATAGCTGGGAGAGCCTATGTATATCAAAACCAAAGGCACATGATCTGGTCTATCCAAACTTGCTGATTGAATTTTATGAGATGACAAGTTTTTTCAAAGAAGAAGGGAGAGATAAATTGTCTTTCAAGAGCTATGGGAAGACATATTCTCTTTCTTACAGCAAGGTAGTAAGTTTGATGGAAATTCTTTATAAAGGAGAAGCAGAATTTTGTACTCACAAATTATTGGATGCTTCAGGATCTTTTGATAAGGAGAAGGCTCTATATTGTCTTGGTTTGAAAGGAGTGAATACTCTGAAGATTGTTCATTTATCTACAAACCTTTGGATTCTTGAGTTATGGGTCCAAGGTTTTGTCATTCTGAGAAAAGGGGATAAGGATAAACTGAAGAAAAGTGATATCTATATTCTGGACTTCTTAGTGAACCTCAGGAAGATTAACTTGGTCAAGTACATCTTGGTTACAATTGAGAATATCAAGAATGGAAATCGAAAGTCTAATATTATCATATATTTAGATATTATTTCTAAGATTATAGTTATTTTCCTTCAGTCATTCAAAATTTCTTGCAGTTCTAAGACAAGGTATTTCAAAGTGAAGTTGCTAAGTGATGATACTCTAAGGAGAATGAAAGTTGGTTTTTCCAGTGATTCAGGATAATTTTATGATTTGTTGGAAGCTGAAATCCAAGATATTTCAAATAAATAAGAAGTGGCTGATATTTCTAAAAAGTGTGGAAGGAAGAGGAAGGCGAAGGAACTGGAAGAAATAGGAAAAATTCCTATGGATAAGGAAACTCAGTCTACACCTCTGAAGCCAAAGAAACAAAAGGCTTATCTTGATGAATTAGTAGCTAAGTGGATAGAAGATAATAAGAACATGAATGAATGGGAGACTAAGTTTGGCTTGGACCCTGTAGAGGCAAAATCTTTAAAGATAAAGGCTGCTGAAGAACTTGAGAAGCAACAGAAATAGAAGAAGAAAAAGAAGAAGTTTTTAGAAACCGAAATTGTACAATCACTTCTCAAGGATGATGAGAAAGCATTTGAACAAATCCCAGTGCCAGATTTTTTTTGATAGAATCACTTCTTGAGACTCTGGGAAAGAAGGTGGTGATCCGGATCTAGAACACTAAGAAGAAATTGTTCAGGAAGAGGAAGAATAAATAGAAGAAGAAGAAGAGGAAGAAGAAGAAGGGAATGAAACTGATGATTTCATAAATCAAGTTGAAGATTATCATAAGAAGGAAATTCCCTCTGTAAAATTATCAATTCGGAATTCTCAAGAAAAATCCTCAAAACTTGATACTCCAGGTAATGAAGAAAAGGATTAGGAAGAAGTAAACAAACCCTCTGAAGAAGAAATATGTAATCATGATTTTGTTCATCCAGAAGATCAAGTGGCTGATACAGAGAAATAGGAAGTTGAAGAAGATAAAATTGTTCAGTTTTTGAATAGTGAGCACAAATCACCTAAACCAGAAGAGATCATTTAGACAGTTGATAAGGGAAAGCAGTTACTGGTCCATACACCTAAAAAATATGTAGTGAAAAAGAAAGTTGTTGGAAGTTCGTCAAAGAGAAAAGTTAATGAGATAGAAAAATAATCCTCATCAACCAAACTTTTTGATTCATAATCGTCCTCTTTTGGACATGATTTTGTGGTATAATCTTTGAAAGAGTTGGTCGGAACTATTCCCTTATTTCCAAGTATTTATTCTAAAGTCGGATGATTCAACATTCGATGAATCATAAATCCGATTCAGTTTCCATGGTTATGGATAAATTTGTCAGACTCGAGGAAGATTTAAAATCATTTCTCATTGGTTATGAGGCTCATAAAAGTTCATGCAAGAATATTACAAGCTGGTCAAGGAAGAATTTTGAAGACCTAAGAGTTTTTGATGAATTTTAAGATAATTTCAAATATGCCTTTGACACCGAATATGGAAAGATCAATGAACTTTCTAAGAGCTTTGAGGAAAAGATGACTCTTGAAAATACTACTCGGAAGCAAGAATTTAAGGATCTGAATAGAAATCTTAATTATGTGGCCATGAATTGGAAGAGGTAAAGGGATCTCAGAATATAATATGAAGATAAGATGGTTAAACAAGAAGAATTTTTGAAAGCTCAAGAATAACATCTTAAGGATCAGGAAGAAAATATTAGAGCCTTGGAAAAGAAAAGTGAAGATCAAGATCATTTGATTAACCATTTGTAAGAAAATCAAAAAGTGATCAAGAAGCTGAAAACCATTGTCAAAAATCTTATGTTGAAGGAAAAGGAAGGATAATTTTTCCAATTCTGATATTTTTTTGAAATTCTTCCCTGTACAAATTCTTTCAATATTAATGAAATTTCAGTTGTTATTCATATATTTTTTGGTTGCTTAGTACCAATATTTCTGGTACCAAATTTTCTTTCCATTCCCTCTATTCCTTTTCGAAAATCACAAAGGGGGAGAAAGGAATGATAAAAAGAATACTGAGTAAGAAGAGATTTACTTAAGTAAGGGGTAGTTCATCTAAGAGGAACTTCTTATCAAAGAATATTTTCGTATGCAAGATAATGTAAAATATCATTTAGGAAATCAAAAATGCAATCCTTAGTGATTCCAAATCCTAAGGGGGAGTTATTTGTATTCACTCTGATCCATAAGTAAAGGTAGATAAGTTTTTATTTTCGAGTACATAAAAATTCTAAGTCCTTATATTCTTTTTAGTAAGGATGTTTGTGCTTTCCAAAAAGGGGGAGATTGTTGAGTCAATAATATTTACTTATGACTTTTCCATTCCTTCATGTTTTGAAAATCACAAACAGCCTATCTTAAGGAAAATTTTATTTCCCCAAATATTTATCTTAATAAGGAAATTTTTCCTTCCGCAAGGAAATTTTCTTCTAACCTTTGTTTTCATTGTTAATTTTATAGTCTCTATTATTCTAACTCCTTTTATTTATAAAGTTTAAAAATCAGTTTCATATATAAAACCTCATAATCTTATAAAGCCTTAGATATAGAGTATTCTGTTTTCGGATTCCAAATTCTTTGAAATTCAGATTCCGAATTCTTTGAAATTCAGATTCCGAATTCTCTAAAATTCAGATTCCGAATTCTCTGAAATTCGGATTCCAAATTCTCTGAAATTCGGATTCCAAATTCTCTGAAATTTGGATTTTGAATTCTCTGAAATTCAGATTCCGAATTATCTGAAATTCAGATTCTAAATTCTCTGAAATTTTGATTCTGAATTCTATGAAATTTAGGTTATGCATTATCTGAAATTTAGGTTCCGAATTCTCAGAATTCAGGTTCCTAATTCCTCAGAATTCAGACTCTGAATTCCTCAGAATTTAGACTCTGAATTCCTCAGAATTCAGACTCTGAATTCCTCATAATTCAGACTCCAAACTCCTTAGAATTCATACACTAAATTCCTTATAATTCTGACTCAGAAATATAAAGAATTCAGGTTATGAATTCATTATAATTCAGACTCTCAATTCCTTATAATTTAGACTCTAAATTCATTGGAATTCAGAATCTAAATTCATTGGAATTCAGACTCTGAAATCTATAGAATTCAGGTTCTGAATTCCTTACAAAACAAAATCCGGATATTTATGATTTATAGTCTCCAAGTGTTTATTTACTTAGTCTCTAAACATTATTTTTCCTTAGACACTGAAAAATATATTTTGTTGAGAAACCATATTTTACTTACCCCTATTTATAGCATCCCGTCTTTTTATAACATAACTTTCATTCCATTACACGGAACCGAGGATCTTTAAGGTTTAGTGTCTTAGAAACAAGGAACATTAAACATGAAACAAAAAAACATTATTCTTAAACACTTGAAAGGCTTCTCCTCATGTTCACCCTAGGCTCATTACTGCATCTCATAACCTGGGGACATACATCAAAAGGAAGGGTGAGCAGAAGGCCCAGCAAGGGAAACAAGTGAAACATTTTACATATGAACTTGAGATACATCAATAAAGTCATGAAAAGAACTTTAAGGCATGAAAATGAAATCATGAGGCATATCGTAATAAAAATAAAACTTTTTCATAATCTTGAAGATGTGGCTACATAATTTAACATAGACAATCATGAACATATCACCAAGGTCCATCCCCAAGGTGTCATTTGATAATTACCAAGGTTACTCACCAAGGTATCGTGAAAATTGTAATCTCTAGTGGTTACATCATTACCCAATGCATTGGATCACTATCAGGGCGTACCCTTAAATTTGCCTTTATTATCATGTGAGACACATATATCATCATCAAAAATTTCATAAATAACCCATATAGAACAAAATAAATGGGTTTCATTTCGTAATCATAACGTTTTAAAAACTTCTTTAAAGACATGATCTTTACGTCACCTTAAAACCCACAGAAAAGGAAGGTGGGTCTCATGTATGTAAATCCCATAATTTAAAATAGAACATTTTGGTATATATGTGAATACCCCTTTAGAAGAAAGAGCTTTGAGTATTCACTTAATAATATAAAAGAACTTTAGAAAAAGAGAGAGACATTTTGAGACAGAAATTCTGCAGCATAACGGCTATGTTACGAGGTTTTAGAAGACATTAAAAGAGAGGGAAAATGGGTCAAACATTCATAAATGACCCATAAAACAGTATATGGAAAGAATAATAAGGATACATGATCATGGTAATGAAATTTAAAAGACATACCATTTGAAATGAAAAACATGGAAGGAAGACAAAAATTAGATTTCTCTTATGAAAGTTCGGCAGCCTAACAGCGTTACTTAAAACTTCAAAATACTGAATTGAAGAGGTCAAATGGGTTCTCTCATCATATGAAAATAAGAGTCCAGTATGATATATATAGAGATCATACCCCAACATAACAAAAAGGAACTTTAATGAATTGACATTAAAGTAGAACTTCAAAATGAGAAGGGTGAAGAACCACTTAAAAATTCGGCAGCCTAACGACGCCACTTAAAACTTCAAAATACTAAATTGAAGAGATAAAATGGGGTCTCTAATCATATGAACATAAGATTCCAGTATGATAGATATAGATATCATACCCCAACATAACAAAAAGGAACTTGAAAGAATTGACATGAAAGTAGAACTTCAAAATGAGAAGGGTGAAGAACCACTTAAAAATTCGGCAGCCTAACGGCGCCACTTAAAACATCAAAATAATGAATTGAAGAGATCAAATGGGGTCTCTCATCATATGAACATAAGAGTATAGTATGATAGATATAGAGATCATACCCCAACATAAAAAAAAGGAACTTGAAAGAATTGACATGAAAGTAGAACTTCAAAACGAGAAGGGTGAAGAACCACTTAAAAATTCGGCAGCCTAACGGCGCCACTTAAAACATAAAAATACTGAATTGAAGAGATCAAATGGGTTCTCTCATAATATGATCATAAAATATCAGTATGATAAATTTAGAGATCATACCCCAACATAATAAAAAGTAACTTGAAATACTTTACATGAAAATAGATCTAAAAAAATGAGAAGAGAGAAAGAATCTGTTACAAAAATTTCGGCAGCCTAACGACGCCACTTAAAACATCATAAATAAAATAATGAGAGTAAAATGGGATCTCTAATTATATGAACATGAAAAGGGCAGTAAGAGGAGTATAAAAGAACATCCTCCAACAAAAGAACATGGAGCATAAAAGGAATGACATAAAAAAGATTACTTGAAATTAAAGAGAGAGGTCGGATCCCTTACCTTAAAACGTAACTCTTAAAACTCAAAGGTTTGGACCTTGAGTGCTTAGGGGCACCTTGGGAGGACTTCTTGGGAGGTAAGAAGACCATAACTTCGTTGGGGGAGAGTTGGGAGTGAAAGCTAAAGGAGGAAAGGGTGGGTATTTATAGGGAAAGTGAGGGGACAAGCCATTAATGGCCAAGGGACACCTCATTAGTGGTTTTGGCAAAACCATGGGCTTGCCCGTGGTATTTGCCCATGGTATTGGCCACTTGGGACACCTCATACCTTATCTTACTATTAATAATTCGACCATATTGAATATATACTTAATACATCATTTAATGATGTCATTAAACACCCGTAACTTAAAAACTATATTTTCACTATTCATCAAAAATCCAACTTTCTCAGAATAATCCCAAAATTTCACCTTAACCAAATATCAATGCTCTGATTTCAAAAATGAAATCCATTTTATAAAAATAATTTTCTAAATATTTTTTAATTTAATTTTTAAATAAAAACACTATTCATCGAAAATTTATTTTTTTCAGAAAAATCCCCAAAAATTACCTTAACATAATATCGATTCTCTGAGTTCAAAAATGAAGTCCATTTTATAAAAATAATTTTCTAAATATTTTTAATTAAAATTTTAATTAAAAACACTATTCATCCAAAAAAACTAATACTTGAATAATAATTTATGAAACCGTTATTTAACCATTTTATTGAATCATATTACTTAATCAAAGTGCCTAGATTATTTTAATACTTTCTTTAAGTGAGATTACTAATCCATTTGGACACATTATTAATCCTAATCATAAAATCACTATTCATAATTTACTATTCATCAAAAATCAAGTTGATCTTATTAGACTCTAAATTTCGTACTGAACATAATTGTAGAAGACCATTTTTCGAAAATCATTACAAATTTTTAATTATTTAGGGTTTACATAAACATATTTAAAATATCCTTTTTCTAAAATTCATCAAAAATATGCATACTATATTTATCCGGTCATTTGAAAATTCATAAAAGAAATCGAAATTTTTATTTAAAACAAAGGATTACACAAGACAGTTACGGTCTCCTTACATAGCCCCTTATCACACCAGCATAGGACCTAAGTGTAAGGTGTGCTAAGGTGAGAGAATCTGAGGGAGGCTCGGCCAACATCGCACGAGTAGTAATTTCTATCAGTTTGAACTTCTCGAGAATGCGATCCTGTTCTAGCTTTATACGATGAAGTTCAGCTTGGGTTTGGTCCAGAGCAAAGCCCAGTGGTGCTACCTCCTTCCCAAGTTCTGTTAGATGGGCTTCGATCGGTCCAAGACTACTGGGTGAGGCCATCGAATCTTCTTTCTATATTAACTAACCAAGATTTTTTGTATTTAGAAACAATAGTCAAAATGTTTAGTTTCCAGCGGTCATATTGACCAATGGCCAAATAACAGTCAAAACCCAACAGTCTCATTTTAATTATACTCATGTTACCAAATGAAACATTTTTGTAGAGTATAAAAATAACACATAAAATTAGGAAACAATATTTATTTAAAATTTTGGGTCGTTACAATCTTCCCCCCTTAAGAAATTGCGTCCTCGCAATTTTTAAAATTAGGTTTTGAAATTTCATTGAAAGTCCCACATCGGAAAAGGAGTCAGTAAAACTATTACTTTAAAAGAAAGAAAGGGATGTACAAAGGTCACCCAAGTTAACCCACACTAGGATTCCATGTAGGAAAACATGGACATGGAGGAGAAAACAAAGGGTCAAGTTCTGAGGGAGAGTGATAGAGAACATGATTAGGAGAAATTTAACCATGAGAAAATCCAAAACTTATGATGTGTGTAAACGGTCTTTGATTACCTAGTAAGAAACGTAAACCAACAACATTTTTGTTTTACGTTTCTTTTCACAATTTTGAGGAATTCATTTACTACATAGAACAAAAACATAAGAAAATATACCTACCTTCAAGTAGAGTTTCATCCTTTAATAAGTCCCTACCAACACTAATCTTTTCTCCAAATGATGAGAATTCAAAAACACTTGGTCTCATAAAAGAACAAGAATCATCTTCTAGAGAATCACATAATCTACAAAAGATTAACTATCAATTTCTTCTATCTTTAAACATTATCCCAAAAACAGAAAGGTTAAGGTAAAACAACTCTTCAAAAAGAAAGAATCCCATAGGAATGGAAACTACTTTTAAATCTTCAAAGTTCCATGGTACTACCCAAAGTTCATCATAGACCATTCCATAAATAACGGTCCTTAAAATTCCTCAAAATAAACCAAACTAAGATTGAAACCCAAATACAAGAAGGATTTGATAACATAGTCTTCCAAAACAACTTCATTGTTCATCTCCAGACAACATCAACCACTCCTAACATCTTATAACAAAAGTAGCTAACCTAAACATATTTTACCCAAGATAGGTTAATCATTCCCATAAGTAACCTAAATTACTATAAGTCCACCTTAAATTCATCAATTCTTCAAAATATAAGTCAACCTTACTCCCCAATGAAAATACTATAGTAATCTATTTACCTCGATCATATAGGGTCCCCAAAATAGTGAACGTCTTCCAAAATAATAATCATCTTTTAATCCCCTAATCATCTTTGTCATATTAATACGGAAATTGTTGCATTTCCTATCACATTGGTTGTTGGGACACGTTATTCCATTTACCACCATTAACTAAGAAGAGAAAGTATAATTAGAGGCTTAAATACTTAACCAATAATCATGAAAAGGAACTTAAAGCATATAAGGATAACTTATAGAAGAAAAGTATACCCTAACTTGTGATCCCCTAGGTTCCCATCTAGGTTATCCATGATCATATATTCTTATGTGAATATTTATTTTATTTTATCTTTGTTCCTTTAACAATGGTTCATACTAAGCTTATGAATTTACCAAAGCATATCCCCCGGGAGTGTCGTAACCAAGAGTGCAGCAAGGCCCGTTGTCGTGTACCAGTTCCCGTTCGAGTCTAGCTCAAAGCGGTGTTTTTAGGTTTTACCCCTATGTACATCTGTGCCAGAGCCACCTCTACCTGCTCATATCCAGAGAGGGATGTATTTGCTTGGCAACCCCTTACTCAATACTCACCAAAATACCAGGAATATTTCCTATATTTAAACTTTTCTATAGGGTTCTTCCTAGAGTTTTCATATCCTAATTTCCACAAATAACTAAACCATCCTTTGATACCAACTATAGCATCCTGTCTTTTTATAACATAACTTTCATTCCATTACACAGAACCGAGGATCTTTAAGGTTTAGTGTCTTGGAAATAAGGAACATAAAACATGAAACAAAAAAAAACATTCTTCTTAAACACTTGAAAGGCTTCTCCTTATGTTCACCCTAGGCTCATTACTACATCTCATAACCTGGGGACATACATCAAAAGGAAGGGTGAGCAGAAGGCCCCGCAAGGGAAACAAGTGAAACATTTTACATATGAACTTGAGATACATCAATAAAGTCATGAAAAGAACTTTAAGGCATGAAAATGAAATCATGAGGCATATCATAATAAAAATAAAACTTTTTCATAATCTTGAAGATGTGGCTACATAATTTAACATAGACAATCATGAACATATCACCAAGGTCCATCCCCAAGGTTTCATTTGAAAATTACCAAGGTTACTCACCAAGGTATCGTGAAAATTGTAATCTCTAGTGGTTACATCATTACCCAATGCATTGGAGCGCTATCAGGGCGCACCCTTAAATTTGACTTTATTATCATGTAAGCCACATATATCATCATCAAACATATCATAAATAACCCATATAGAACAAAATAAATGGGTTTCATTTCGTAATCATAACGTTTTAAAAACTGCTTTAAAGACATGATCTTTACGTCACCTTAAAACCCACAGAAAAGGAAGGTGGGTCTCATGTATGTAAATCCCATAATTTAAAATAGAACATTTTGGTATATATGTGAATACCCCTTTAGAATAAATATCTTTGAGTATTAACTTAATAATAAAAAAGAACTTTAGAAAAAGAGAGAGACATTTTGAGACAGAAATTCTGCAGCATAACGGCTATGTTACGAGGTTTTAGAAGACATTAAAAGAGAGGGAAAATGGGTCAAACATTCATAAATGACCCATAAAACAGTAGATGGACAGAATAAGAAGGATACATGATCATGGTAATGAAATTTCAAGGACATACCATTTTAAATGAAAAACATGGAAGGAAGACAAAAATTAGATTTCTCTTATGAAAGTTCGGCAGCCTAACGACATTACTTAAAACTTCAAAATACTGAATTGAAGAGGTCAAATGGGTTCTCTCATCATATGAACATAATATTCCAGTATGATATATATAGAGATCATACCCCAACATAACAAAAAGGAACTTGAAAGAATTTACATGAAAGTAGAACTTCAAAATGAGAAGGGTGAAGAACCACTTAAAAATTCGGCAGCCTAACGGCGCCACTTAAAACTTAAAAATACTTAATTGAAGAGATAAAATGGGGTCTATAATCATATGAACATAAGAGTCCAGTATGATAGATATAGAGATCATACCCCAACATAACAAAAATTAACTTGAAATAATTGACATGAAAGTAGAACTTCAAAACGAGAAGGGTGAAGAACCACTTAAAAATTCGGCAGCCTAACGGCGCCACTTAAAACTTCAAAATACTGAATTGAAGAGATCAAATGGGGTCTCTCATAATATGAACATAAGATTACAGTATGATAGATATAGAGATCATACCCCAACATAAAAAAGGAACTTGAAAGAATTGACATGAAAGTAGAACTTCAAAACGAGAAGGGTGAAGAACCACTTAAAAATTCGGCAGCCTAACGGCGCCACTTAAAACTTCAAAATACTGAATTGAAGAGATCAAATGGGGTCTCTCATCATATGATCATAAAATATCAGTATGATAAATTTATAGATCATACCCCAATATAATAAAAAGGAACTTGAAATACTTTACATGAAAATAGATCTAAAAAAATGAGAAGGGAGAAAGAATCCGTGACAAAAATTTCGGCAGCCTAACGGCGCCACTTAAAACATTATAAACGAAATAATGAGAGTAAAAGGGGATATCTCATTATATGAACATGAAAAGGGCAGTAAGAGGAGTATAAAATAACATCCTCCAACATAAGAACATGGAGCATAAAAGGAATGACATAAAAAAGATTACTTGAAATTAAAGAGAGAGGTCGGATCCCTTACCATAAAATGTAACTCTTAAAACTCAAAGGTTTGGACCTTGACGGCTTGGGGGTACCTTGGGAGGACTCCTTGGGAGGTAAGGAGACCAGAACTTCATTGGGGGAGAGTTGGGAGTGAAAGATAAAGGAGGAAAGGGTGGGTATTTATAGGGAAAGTGAGGGGACAAGGCATTAATGGCCAAGGGACACCTCATTAGTGGTTTTGGCAAAACCATGGGCTTGCCCATGGTATTTGCCCACGGTATTGGCCACTTGGGACACCTCATAACTTATCTTACTATTCATAATTCTACCATATTGAATATATACTTAATACGTCATTTAATGATGTCATTAAACACCCGTAACTTAAAAACTATATTTTCACCATTCATCAAAAATCCAACTTTCTCAGAATAATCCCAAAATTTCACCTTAACCAAATATCAATGCTCTGATTTCAAAAATGAAATCCATTTTATAAAAATAATTTTCTAAATAATTTTTAATTTATTTTTTAAATAAAAACACTATTCATTGAAAATTCATTTTTTTCAGAAAAATCCCCAAAAATTTCCTTAACATAATATCGATGCTCTGAGTTCAAAAATGAAGTCTATTTTATAAAAATAATTTTCTAAATATTTTTAATTAAAATTTTAATTAAAAACACTATTCATTTGAAAAAACTAATACTTGAATAATAATTTATGAAACCTTTATTTAACCATTTTATTGAATCACATTACTTAATCAAAGTGCCTAGCTTATTTTAATACTTTCTATAAGTGAGATTACAAATCCATTTGGACACATTATTAATCCTAATCATAAAATCACTATTCATAATTTACTATTCATAAAAAATCAAGTTGATCTTATTAGACTCTAAATTTCATACTGAACATAATTGTAGAAGACCATTTTTCGAAAATAATTACACATTTTTAATTATTTAGGGTTTACATAAACATATTTAAAATATCCTTTTTCTAAAATTCATCAAAAATATGCATACTATATTTATCCGGTCATTTAAAAATTCATAAAAGAAATCAAAATTTTTATTTAAAACAAAGGATTACACAAGACAGTTATGGTCTCCTTACATAGCCCCTTATAACACCAACATAGGACCTAAGTGTAAGGTGTGCTAAGGTGAGAGAATCTGAGGGAGGCTCGGCCAACATCGCACGAGTAGTAATTTCTATCAGTTTGAACTTCTCGCAAATGCGATCCCGTTCTAGCTTTATACGATGAAGTTCAGCTTGGGTTTGGTCCAGAGCAAAGCCCAGTGGTGCTACCTCCTTCCCAAGTTCTGTTAGATGGGCTTCGATCGGTCCAAGACTACTGGGTGAGGCCATCGAATCTTCTTTCTATATTAATTAACCAAGATTGCTTGTATTTAGAAACAATAGTCAAAATGTTTAGTTTCTAGCGGTCATATTGACCAATGGTCAAATAACAGTCAAAACCCAACAGTCTCATTTTAATTATACTCATGTTACCAAATGAAACATTTTTGTAGAGTATAAAAATAACACATAAAATTAGGAAACAATATTTATTTAAAATTTCGGGTCGTTACACTATTATAGTTATGAAATGATGTCACACAATATGTTTCTAATTAACCATTGTTTGAGTGACACGTGTACATGTCCCTCTGAGATTCAAAGAAAAATATGACCATTTGAGGAGGGAGCCGACTGTTGGGAAAATACCTATAAATAGGAGCTCATTTAAACTAGCTCACAACTAATCCATCACTCTAGAGATTATATATGGTTGAAGTGATTTATAGAGAGAGAGACTCTCATGCCTTGTGCATACTGAACATCTTGTTCAGCTTGCTTTGTGTGACTCTGATTGTTGTTGTATATAATTGAGGACTTCTGGGGATAGGAAGATAGAGGTTCCATATACCTTTAAAGATCTAGGACTTCTGGGGATAGGAAGATAGAGGTGCCGACTACCTTAAAGTTTGAGGGCTTGTAGGGATAGAAAGATGGATTCTGATATTCCTATTGAGGTCTTACCTTGGTGTGGGTAAGTTAGACTTTCTTGAAAGTATAAATCAAGGTACATTTATCCAAGGTTGTTGGATACCCTTCTCTTTGGGTTAAAAGATTTCATACTTGTTACTTGTTTTATTTCAAGTTTATATTCCACTGTATTTTGATAAAGGAATAAAGTATAACCTTCTTACACTTTCTTGTTCTTTTGTGTACTCTGATTAAGTAAGATTCTATACACTTTAAGGTAGAATCTTTTTCTTGTAAACTTTTATTAAGTTTCATTTCCGAAACCATATTTCTGGAACCTAGAAATTTTTTAGAACTAAGAGGTCTTGTGAATTTACATTGTTTAACTTTGTTAAATATAGTTTTTCTTAAGGTTAAAAACGAAAGTTTTAAAACTTACAATTCACCCTCCCCCATCTTATAATTGATCATCTATATTCATATTTCGATCCTACATGTTACACATGTTTTTTTGGATTCTCTATTATAATTTTTAATAATAAATCCCTCTTTTCCATTTATAAACTAGAATAATTATAACATGGTGAATGATACTTAACCTTCAGTTAAAAGGATGAATCAATGGTGATGTAATAGATGAGTTTGGTATAATAGGAAGGAATAATTTAGGCACATGGTGTGTTATAATTTTTTTAAATGAATTATTAAATTAATTTTAATTTTTTGATATATTAAACCCTCTTCATTTGGGAATGATTAGCTTGAGTGAAAACCTAAATATGATTAGTGGTCCAAAATTTTATCTTACTGGGTGACTTGGGATAAAATATTTGAGAGTTGTTCATCTAAATAGATTTAGGATGGAAGAAAGGGTTATTATTTATTTAGTTGGTTATTTTTTGATCCATTTTAATATTATTTGTTACTTTTATATCCATGATGTAATTTGGATTCCTTTAACTATAATTTCTATTTTTATGTGGATTGATAGTACTATGACAAGTAGGGGTTCTCCATTTTATTGAAAAATTTGGTCTTCTTTATTTATGATGTCCTCTATTATGACTATTTGATGTGAGTTGTAGTTGGTTTGATTGTTTTTATGAGTGGGTTTATGAGAGTTATCTCTCTTGTGGATTTCTAGGGAGTTTGATATTATTATGGTAGAGAAGAAGAGGTTAAAACTTTGATTATATGGAAGTTATTAAAAATTTGAGGGAATTACCCTAAAAATATCCAAGTGATTCTCATTTTTTGGGATGTAATTTGATCAAGAAGGTGAATCATGATGATATATGTATTCCTTTGTGGTACTCACTAACTTCTTGTTATCTAATAAAGTATGTATGTTTGTGGTAAATTAAAATTTTGGTGAAATTATTATGCTATATTTGTTTTTAGATATTGATTGTCATAAAGTGTGATGAGTTGTAAGAAGGAACCTATTTGGAAGATTACTTATATTTTTCCTCAAGAATGTTTCAATAATATTTTTATGTAATTTATATTCATCAATGACAATAGCCTTTAGTTCTATTTATGTTTTACTAGGGATATCATATAGTGGTACAATCCTTATTCTTTTTATGGGTGGTTTATGATTATGATGATGAGATTTTTATGAAACTCGTTCATTTTCTATGGTTTATGCTATGATGGATTGATGGAATGTTTATGAAACCCAATTTCTTTACATGGGTTATGATATGATGTTGTGATGATTTTTTAATGATTTTATGGAATTCATATGTATGGTTTTATTTATGTTATGGGTGGGACCATAATTAGATATCCCTATAATCCATTGGGAACATTGTTATACTAATGAGATAATAATTGGAAACGAGATGATGTTATTGTTATGTTATGGTAAACAAGTTCATGTTCTTGATTTGTTATGGGAAACAAGATAATGTTCTTGATTCGTTATGGGAAACAAGTCGATGTGCTTGATCTTTTATGGGAAACAAGTTGATGTGCTTGATCCATTATGGGAAACAAGTCGATATGCTTGATCTACAATGAGAAACATGAATTGATTCCTAATATATTATGATTTAATGGTATTGGTAGTGAAACTTGACATATGAAATAATTTCTAGGCTTATGATGGTGCCACACTTAAATGACATGAAATTATGGTTAGTGATTAATTTATGATATTTTATCACTCTTATGATTCATGTATTTTTAAATGTTAATGTTTCATTCCTTGACTCGTGTTTATGTTCCTTGATGGATTTTCTATAAACTTTTTAAGTTATATTAATGATCTCATAACCTTGTGATTATCTTATGCTTTTATATGATCATCGATTTCATCTCCCGTTTTTACCCTTGCTAAAAATCTGATCTCACCCTTTCTTATATTTCCTTTCCCCATGTTATGATGAATGGTTTTAAGTAGGTTATGTATATAAAGATTACTTAATGGTTATATATTTGTGGGAGATGTTTAAGATCTTTCATTAAATAATAACATTTTGTATCTATTATCCAAAGAAACTAAACCTTTATGGTCCTCATGGATTTTTTTATTAAATATATTGAATATTTATCTAAAATGATGTAATATTTATCTATGAAAATCTTCAGTATCTATAGTTGGTATCATAGAAATATTTAGTTTACCTTTTGAAAATAGGATGAGAGAAATTTGGTGATAACTATAAGGATAATCCTAAAAATAAGAAAATATCTTGGAATTTTAGTGAATGATTGAATGAGTGGTTTCTAAGAAATTACATCCATTTCTATATACTACAAGTAGATATTGCTTTGGAATAGTTGTACCTAAAGGTAATAAATCCAAAAATGGTGCATTAGGATTTAACTCAATCATCACTTGGTGTATCGTAATGGGCCTTTCTATACACCTATTTTGACACTCCTAGAGGATTTTTTTAAAATTAACAAACTCCTTACAAACCACATTAAAATATTTGAATAGATGATGACAATGAATGGCCTATTTCAAGCCTAAGGTGTAAAATATTGAAAATAAGGTTTCGTGATTTATACATCCTATAAATGATTGATCACTCTAATTAAATATTCTCAGCGGTCATGCTATCCATTTTGGTTTTACTAAGGGATTAAAGATATAACAGTGATGTTGGGGTGGTGAAAGGTATGCTCAAATATTAAATTATCTTATTTTTTATTAGTGATATAAATTCCATTATATCATGAAAAGTTTCCAATAATGTTAATTCCTATCCCCAATGATTATATGTTGAATTTATAGTGAAATCTTCTAATGGTACGATAATCACATCTCAAATCTTTGACACTTCTCTGGTTGAAGTTTGTGGCAATGTGCTTCCTGAAAATATCATTATTATCCCTTTGGTTAAATTTTATGTTATCTTAGGAATAGATTATATTTCTCTCCATGAATATTACATAAATTACTGATCAAGGGAAGTCACCTTTGATATTCCAAACCAACCAATGATCATTTACCAGTGTGATGATAAATATGAACTTCCAATGTAAATCACATACATTGTATGGGTAATGATTCAAAATAAAAAGGGATTTTTATCTCAGATGGTTAGGTTGAAACTAAAAATCAATTATATACCTATTGTGTGAGATTTTATTGATGTATTTACAGAATATTTTTCTAGTATTCCACCAAATTGTGAATTTGAGTTATCAATAGAACTCATATCCAGTACTACACCTATTTCAATGACTCCTTATAGAATGGACCTTATTGAGTATAAAGAATTAAATAATAAAGTCCAAGATAATATTGAAAAGGTATTTATTCATCCAAGAATTTCTCCTTGGGGTACACCCGTTCTTTTTGTTAAGAAAAAATATTGATCTATGTGACTCTGCATTTATTATCAGGAGCTAAACAAGATCACAATCAAAAACAAGTATCATATTTCCCATATTATTGACATGTTTGATCAAATTCATGGTGATCAATATTTTTCCAAGATTTAACTTTATGGATATCATCAATTGATGATCAATAAGGGGGATATACCCAAGACAACATTTTGTATAATGTGTTGACACTATGAATATATAGTGACTCAATTTGTTCTTACTAATTCCATTTCTATATTTATGGATTTAATGAATGGAGTATTTAGATATTACCTTGATCAATTTGTGGTAGTATTTATAAATGATATTCTTATGTATTCAAAGAGAAAGGAATATAATGAAGATAACTTGAGGATTTTACTAATCTATATGAAAAATTTACCAAGTGTAAATTTTGATTATAAAAGATTTAATTTTTGTGTCATAAAATCTCAAGAGAGGGTATATCGGTGGATCCATCAAAGAATGAAGTTATTTAATGTTGGCCCAAACTAACCATAATGAAATAGATCTAATGTTTTCTTTTTTTGGATAGATATTATCAATGGTTTGTGGATAAATTATCATGACTATCGAATTTAATCACCAAGTTAACTCGGAAGGGATAAAGGTTCCATTGGATAGATAAATGTGAGGAAAATTTCAAGGAACTAAATAGAAGTCTAGTTAGAACACCAATGATAACATTATCCTACAGCAAATAAGGGTTTTTAATATATAGTGATGCATCAAAGAAGGGACAAGAATGTTTTCTCATGTAAAATGACATGGTTATAGATTATGCCTCATGAAAGTTGAAGGTTCGTGAGAAAAAAACCCAACTCGTGATTTGGAGTTAGCTATGGTAATTTTTGAATTAACGATATGGAGGAATTATCTTTATAGAGAATGGTGTGATATATATATTGATCATAAAATTTTAAATTATATATTCACATAGAAGGAGTTGAATATGAACTAGAGAAGATGGTTGGAACTAATTAAAGATTATGATTGCTCAATACATTACCACCATGGGAAAGAGAACAAGGTGGTTAATGATTTGAGCTGGAAGGATCATGCTAGATTATCCATGATGAGGATCCCAAAAGATTATTTTTTTGGATTTTAAAAGGATGGATATCAAAATATTTATGGAATGGGGGAAATATTATCTTGCCCAGATGAGTATTAAACTATCTATCCAAGTAAATATTAAAGAGGGGAAAAAGGAATACATAAAACTATAGAAGAAGGTGAGAAATATTCTCAATTTTAACCTTGATTGTGATGGAATGATAAGATTCAATAACCATGTATGTGTTCTGTCCATACAAGATTTAAATAAGGGGTTGTTGGATGAGGCTCATAGTTCTTCATTCACTATTCATCCTAGAAGTGCAAAGATGTATAGAGATCTGAAAGAATATTTATTATTGGACAACATGAAGAGATATATTGTTGAGTATGTATATTGGTACTTGGTATATCATCAAGTTAATACTAATATATATAATTCTAATATAATTTTACAAGAATTACCCATACCATAAAAGAAATGGGAAACATCTCCAGGGACTTTTTTATCAGACTCCCGAAAAAATCTGAAGAGAACAATGCTATATGGGTTATAATCTATCATCTAACAAAGTTTGAAGAATTAATTGATATCAAAGAATACTTATATCTAGATTATATTTCTAGGATATACATTATAGAACTGGTAAGTTTGAATGGAGTACCAAATTCTATTGTATCTTCTCATGATTCGAGGTTTACCTCAATGTTCTAGAGGAGCCTTTAACATTCCCTTGATATAGAGTTGAGTTTCAGAACTGTGTATCATCATTAGATATATGGTTAGTTTAATAGAACCATTAAATACATATAGGATATTATAAGATCATATTATTTGTACTTCAAAGGTGTTTGGGATCAACACCTACCTCTAGTTTAGTTTTATTACAATAATAGCTTTCACTCAAGAATTTAGATGGATCCTTATGAAGCCCTATATGGAAATAAGTTCAGAACTTCAACATACTAGGATAAAAGTTAGAAAAATAAATCTATTGGGACCTGAGATAGATGAGTAAATGGTAGGGAAAGTCATTTTTATTCAGAAACACATCAAGAAAACTCATATTCAATAGAAAATTTATGCTAACAATCGTCCAGAATGATCTATAATTTGAAGTTAGTGAGAAGTTTTTTCAACAAATTTATCAATGTAATAAGGTTATGAGATTTTGGAAGAAAGTAAAGATAATACCTAGGTATGTTTTCTCATTCTATATTATTGATCTATTTTGGATGGTTGCTTATCGCTTGGAGCTTCCACCGAACCTCTCTCAAGTCCATGATGTGTTCCATGTATTACTCCTGAGGATGTATATACCTGATCCTTTACATGTACTAAACACAGAGTTAATACCAATGGAGAAAGATATATTTTATGAGGAACTAATGGTAGAGATTTTAGATCATATAGAGAAAGTTCTATGAAACAATACCACTTACCTGGTTAATGTTTTGTGGAGAAACCACCAAATTGAGAAAGCTATATGGGAACCTGAGGATATGATGAGGTGGAAGTATCCTAATTTGTTTGTATCAGAGTGAAAAAATTTCAAGGTTGAAATTATTTTTAAGGGGGTTAGAATGTAATTCCCTGATATTTTATGAAATATTTTTTAACAAAATAAATTCAATTTTCTTCGATAGCTTGTATTACATACAACACCGAGTTGCGACAAACCACAATATAATATTTAAAATATTATTATATAAACATGATTGTTATAACCTAGAAATTAAATTTGATAGTATAAATAGTAATAAACATATTTATAAAATTAAGTATGAAGGTTTTATATAAATAAAATATATTTATAAATAAGTACATAATTTTTGTTGAAGTATTTATATGCTTTAAAAATACATTTTTCTCTATAAAGAATTTTTATTTATTTTTATGGAAAAATAATAATAAAATGTTTATAATTTTATAAAATAAATTTTAAAAAATGAATTTAATTTTTAAAATCAACATGTCATTATTATATTAGAGTGAATTTTTGAGAATTTTCTAAAAAGATTAATTTCTCTTTGAATTGTTAAAAATACAGATTTTTATTAAAAATTATCTTTTCATTTAAAGAATTTAAAAGTTTTCATTTTTTTTAAATTTAATTTAAAAGAAAAATTAGATCAATTATACTACTTTTAATCCAATTTTGGTCTTTGGAATCAATTTTATGTTCAATATTTATATAAAAACTTTTTATACTTAAGAAAACAATTTCTTTGGAAAACCATTTTTTCATTGCATCTGCAGGTTTAATTTAAAATTAGATTATTCCAATTATATGAATATAATTTTTTAAAATGGATTCCAAATTATTAATAATAATAATTAAAATTATTTAATAATTTCAACTTAATTTTTTGTCATAATGAATAGTAAAAACATTAAAAAATAACTATTACGGTTAAGGTTAAAATGGGTTTCTAGGGGTTAAACTAAAAAGATAAGGGTAAAATGACATAAAAACTTCTTAAATTACTATTTTATGGAAATATTGTTACTTTATATCATCTAAAGTTTGATAATGAGCCATTTTTTTTATCTATTTTGAATGTGTAAAATGTGATTATATTTTATTCTTTTAAACAACTCCAAGTGTGTCCTCTCCCCCATTTATAAAAGGGCACCCCTCTCATATTATTTTCACACTTCCAAAGCCTTTTGTTTCATCCAATAAATAAAAATATACCTTATTTAAATCCATTACCAAATCCTATATGGATTATTTTTATTAGGAAACCCTCATGATAAGGCTTTTTGTACTAACCTAAAGAGTTTGTCCGAAGAAGAGGTATTGTTCTTAACCGAATAGTTTTGTTTTATTTATTTTTCCAAATAATTCATATATCATCTAAATATGATTAAATAATAAAAATAGTATATTAAATATATTTATATGTAATTATTTTAATATAATAACCTATATCCATTTTCTCTTTCATCGAATGGGAAACAAAATTGTTGATCGTCTGTACTACGGACTACTACCTCATGAACTGTTGTAATTTATTTTCCATCAACACATCTCATGGATGGATATAATGATTGATTTAAAGTATATATATATATATATATATTATATTTATGAAATAATTATAATTGTGTAATTATAATATAACATCTACCTTATTACCTTCCAATCCATTGAAAAATGACATCGTCGCTCATGTGTACGTATGGATTACTGCCTCCATGAAGTGATGTGATACGTATTTCATTTTATTTTGAATTGAATTGTAACAATTATATATTTAATGAATATATATGATATATATGATATAAAAATTATTCTTTAAAGTTTAATTAATATTTTCCTTTCTTTCTTTCCATCCGTCAAAAAAATGAAAACAACGCTCATGGGTAGTACGATTTACCATGAATGATGTAATTAATTTTTCTATATATGAATTTTATGGATGAATATAATTATTTATATAATGAAAATATATTATATTCATATCATTAATAAAATTCTGGAGATTATTTAACCATTATCAAATTACCTAAACCAAAATTATAGAACCAAAACATATATAGAAAACGAAGCAGTTATTGCCCGAAATAGTGATTTTAAAAAAGAATTGTTAATAAACTGATGGTAAAATGTTATAAGTAAACTGCATATGATATGATATATATGATTATAGTTATTTAATATATTTATAATAAACCTATATTTATTATATAGGAGTTTCTAATGTGTATGGAGAGAGTCGGGACTTGAGGTAAGGGATTCTTGTCTAACTTTTATTTCTGTGAGACACATTCCATATTCACCACCTATTTCTTTTTGAGTGGTGTATATACTAACCATTAATGTATTTTTTGGAATAATATCATAAAAATAATGGTTTATACATATCCATATAATTTTCTTTCTTTTTTGGTGCTTATGATTCAAAATTTATCAAAGTGGTAAGGGTTTTATGTTACAATCTCATTATTTATTAGAATTGTTTATGATTATTCTTCCAATGAGGGAATTTCACGATATACCTCTCAATAATACCATTATTTTATTATACTATGATTATTTTAGGAAATTTAATGTTTTACTTTCATTTTCTGCTCTTTAAAAACTCAAGAGATCAGAATATTTTTTTTAAGGAAAACCGACTTTATTTCTCTCTTCGGTCAAAAATACTTTTTCTCCTATATCCATGTTTTCTAAAAAAATCCAGAAATTTTTTAATATTCCACTATGATTTTATAAAAAAATTATTCGTTAATGAATTTTTAAAAAAAAATTAAAATATATCTTCTAGTTTTTTTATGAATGAGATACTTTTTAACTTTTTACTAAAGTGTGAAAGGAATGTTTTCTTTTAACTTGTATGAAATGAACAAAATTTTCCACCATTATTAACAATCAATGTTTTGAATATTTTTTTATAATTTTAAAAAGTTATTTTCAAATAAAATTATTTTCACAATGTTTTTGTGAATTTATTGTTTTAAATATGTTATTTTTATAGTGTAAATGATTTTTTTCAAAATATTTTTTTAATTATATTTTTATGTAATTTCTATTTATCAGTGAAAAAAACATTTGATGTTGTTTATGTTTTAATAGGTATATGATCCAATGGTACCATAATTATTATTTATATGGATGTTTTTTTATTATGATGACGATATTTTTATAAAACACATTCATTTTTCAAAGGTTATGCTATGATGGATTTATGGAATGTTTATAAAACCTAATTTCTTTACAAAAGTTATGGTATGATGATGGGATAAATGTTTAATGATTTTATGAAAAAAAAAATTATGGTTTTATTTATGTGATAGGTGGGATCAAAATTATATATACCTCCGTTGAATTGGGTAAAGTATTATATCTCATGAGATAATTATGGGAAACAATTTTATTATCTTGATCCGTTATGGGAAGAAAGTTGATGTGCTTGATCTGTTATGGGAAACAAGATGATGAGATTTATCTATTATGGGAAAAAGTAAATGTGATTAATTAGTTATGGTAAAAAAAGTTAATGTGATTAATATGTTATGGGAAATAAGTTGATGTTCTTGATCTACTATAGAAAAAAGGTGTTGATGCATGACCCATTATGATTTTATGGTATTAATAGTTAACCTTGACATATGAAATATTTTCTCTTCTTATGATGGTGACACATTTATATGACCTGAACTTATGGTTCATTGTTGATTTATAATGATTTCTCACTCTTATGATTCATTTCTTTTTAAATGATAATGTTTTATTCCATGACACATGTTTATGGTCCCTAATGGATTGGGCATGAACTTTTTAAGTTATATTAATGATATAATTCCCTTATGATTATCTTATGATTTCATATGATCATTGATTACTATCTCTCATGTTTACCCTTATTGAGAATCTGATCTCACCCTTTCTTATGTCTCCTTTCTTTGGGTTATGAAGAAAAGTTTTAAGTAGGGTATATCTATCAAGAGTACTAAATGGGAAGATATTTGTGGGAGATATTGAAGATATTTCATGAAATAATAATATTTTGTATCTAGTCTCTAAAGACACTAAACCTTTACCATCCTTGGGTGGGTTTTTATGAAATGTGTTGAATATTCATCTAAAAATATGTAATATTTATGTATGAAAATCCTAGGTTGCTATAGAAAAAGGGATATTTATTCTTGGAGATGTAACCAGAATTTAGTTATGGGCTTTCGTGAGCATTCTTGAAATGATCCAGGTATTCCTTGGAATAAAGGAATCAGAATCTAGTTTTGTTGGTGTTTCGGTTTTTGAATCTGATCATTTTTTAAAATAGTCATACAGATGTAGTTTTAATTTATTTATCTCATAAATTTCTATGCGTTTAGTGAGGAACCATGTCTATAATTCCATTTGGTTGAGGTGGGTATAGTGTAAAGTTCATCTGATAATTTTCAAGGAAAATATGACGCAACCAGGTTAAGTGTGCTCCTTTGGAAATCATCCATTTTGATAAAATCAAGGACCATAGGTTGTTTTTTCATGTTTTTTCAGGTTAAATGGATTGAGAATAATTACATGAGTACCAATAGGATTATAAGGGCATGATTTTTTAGGCAATTATGATGGAGGAGTACTGTGACTCAGAATCATCCTATAAAGGCTAAAATATATGGTTGGGATCCCCATAGGTTATTTGATGAAAGATATGGAGACACAATCATATATCAGGTTAGGATAGATCAAGTAAGATTCATCTTAGTGTTATGTTTATGGATATAATCATTGGTTTGGGATTTAGAGGTTTAATCACTATATTATTTAACTAGCGCTTAGAGGTGCGTTGGGAATTCGGAAACACAACGTGGTCGATTGGTCAATATTTTTTCTAACTAGGTAGCTCGGTGTATTCATTTTAATACCCACTAAGGATTCTTTAGTATGGTAATTTTTAAATTGGTGAGGTTATAAGGTCCCATTTCTTGGGATGGGTTGAAATTTTCAAAGGATTTTTAATTTTTCATCTCATGGATGGGTTAAATTATAAAATGAGTATCAAAATGTAATTCCAAGGTTGGAACACTTTAAAGTGTTTTCATGGGTTTTAAATCCTATAAGTTGTCTTAGTAGGCCGGATGAGTTTTAGGAGTGTTGGTATTTGAGAACTTATATTTGAGAGAGGTAGCTTTGGGCACATGGTTTTCACACAATTAATGTTAACCATGTAGCCCAAACCATGTGACCTAATTGTATAGGCTTTCAATTTTTTTAAACCATGAGAGGGGGATCTAGACAACCATGTAAAGGGGTAAAAATAATAGATAGACACACATATTTGGTGCACATTTTTCCTAACCATGTTCTAAAACCATGTGATGTGTGGGGCTTGGTACAATACCAAGAACATGGTGTGCACACAGTTTGTCTAACTCTAAGCATGGACTATACAAGGTACTTTTCCTAAGATAGGGAGGCTTACATGATTGTTACATAGTTTTCCTAACCATGTGGCCAAACTTTATGGATCATTAAAAGACTTTTAAAATTACCCTTTTTCCCTTTCCATCCCTAAAACTAATTTTTCATTTTCCTTGTCTTCATTTTCACAACAAACCACCCATGTGAGAGGTCTCCTCCACTCATATCCTAATATTTGAGATATCTCCCTCATCTGAAATATGAATTGAATTACATCAGTTGTGTTGGATCAACCTCAGTATTTATAAGACTCATATTTCTTATTTTATAAATTTATTTAGTCATCTTGGATGTTATTTACATGCAAGATAATATTCCCTATTTTCAGGGTATTTTTTTGGTTTCTAGTTTTCCCTTATTTTAGCTGGAACCAAAGGCCAATATCAGATGAGTAAAGCTTCCTAATAATAAGGTAGGTGGTCTAATACTTATCACTAAAAGTATTGAAGATTATAACATGGGTCATTGTTCCATGCTCCAGACCTTCCATGTGTCACCACTTAAATATAAAATTAACTAAGTAAATTATGAATACCTTAATCTAGTTAGCCCTTATACACCTAATTCCATCTTTGGAGGTTTTCTTCCTCAACTAGAACCACCCTTGGGGTTTTTTTATTATACACCCATGACTCCTATACCTTTTCTATGTAACTAAAAACCATTGATTTGGGTTTCATTGGTTCTTAATTGTGATGATTATAAGAATAAAATGAAATGTGAATGGTAAAACCATGTCATGTGGCCCTCAAACAATTATTACTTAAGTCGGGTATCTCTTTATAATTAAATGACTAAATGGATTTAAATAAATCAATATTATGTTGGATGAATCACTTAGCCTTAATAATTTATTATATCATGGCTTGAGCGATGCTTGGACTCTAATGTTGGATGCCTTGGATAGGCTCACAGGGAGTATTAAATAGAATTATTTTTAAATGGAATGGATATAATACTTTGACCATTTTAACATTTGTAAATAAAATAATTAAATGATTATTGATCAAAAGTGAGATGGATAATTATCTTGGATTATGGTCATGTATTAAATCCAATATTTTATTATTATTACTATACATTAAAAATTGGTTGTTGTGAAATGATTAATTGATGTTAGACATAGTAATTTTCATCATTTATTTATAAATTTTAGACATGGCTCATGTTATCCTTAGTTGGAAATTTTTGGACATGACTCTCCATGCCTCCTTCGTTAAGCGATGTTTTAGATGAAAATCTTCATAATTTATTTTTAATTATTAGACAAAACGATCCTAGACATATTTTTGGAGTTTTTGGACAATATGCTTCATGCCCCCTTAGTTTTGGATGTTAGACATTATGCTCAATACCAAATTGGTTTAGAATTTTTGACATGGTCCTCCACATCTTTGATTGGGATTTTTGGACATGGCACCCCGTATTTTTGATTTGGATGCTTGGATTTATGATCCTAATTTCAAATATAGGAACCTTATGATATGTGGTTCAAATATCTAGATTAGGGAAAATGAGGTATGGTTGATGAGGGATCCTATGAGGATCCTGATCTTGATAGAGATTATGTTTATAATTTTTTTACTTTACATTTATTATACCTGAAAACTGTTTCATTTTATATTTATAGACTTTGTAGTATTAGACACTATTGGTGGAGGCCTAATGAGTTTTACTCACACCATGTTCTGGCCATCAATTTCTACCCAGTTAGACTTCACGAATTTAGACATAGACAAGGGGAATCTCCCAATTATAGAAACTTAACTTTATATACTAGGATAGAGTATGGGAGTAGAGGACCAATCTAGTGCTTGTGATTCTATTAGAGTGTAGATATTGGCATTTTTATATATTTTTGTATAGAATTTACTATATATATGCCTTCTTACATATTCCCCATACTCCACCACTTTTATATTATCATGAAATCATTATCTTTATTTGATACTACTTATGGATTTTGGTTTTCTATTATTATTTGGATATTTATTTCCATTTCCATGTATTATTCCACTATTGCACCATATTATTCTCACTGCTTATTTATTTTTTACTGATGTGTTTCATTATGATAAAGAGGTTATATTATCCCCATCATACTATTATAGACTGTTTATTCTAGTATGTAGCCTTTGGCATATGGGGAGGCGCATTTGAGGTCATGTGGCCCCTCGGGTCAGGTTACTTGTGAGTGAACTAGGCATGGGACATTACATATTGTTATCAAAGTGATTTTATTTTCATTATATTACTGTTTTGGGAAAGTATAAGGGAACTAGGAATGTTTCAAAACTTAGTAAATAGCTCATGCTTGTGAATGGCTAACCCATACATGGGGGAAAGATCGAGTTTCCAGGTATGATACAGTTGTTCATGCAGTTATTATTATAGTTGATTATCACTTCACCTTAAGTGAATTTTATTATATTTCCATTGGTTACTAATTTATAGGATTTGTCTCTTGTTCTATTATTCCAAGAGAGGAGGTGTGTTTATACATCATTTCAGGTATATAGGATTCACATGTCATTAGCATGCTTATCTTTATACCATGCATGTGTGATTATGTAACATGTTTATCTTTACACCATGATTGTGTGATTATTTAGCATGATTATGTGTATAGCATGATTATGTGATTAATTCTATTCATATCCGCATTTATTTCTTACATAATAGATTTTATTGTTATAGTTATGATTTAAGGTTGGTTAAGTAAGGTGTCTACATCAACCTAAATGGTGTTTTCCCGCATAACTTGATGATAGAATTCTATCTAATCAGCTCAAGATTAATTAAGGAAATGAAAAAGTTTTAAATTAGTGGATTAATTAATAAGATTAGAATCTTGAAACTGATAAGGAATTGGTTTTTTAAAAAACTCAAGTCATTTCTTATGAACATTAGTTAAATGGTGGTTCTGTTGCAACTTATAAATTCTTGTACCTTCATAACTTGGGAATAAAAACCCATATAACTGAATCATCTTATACTTTATTCAACCTTGTAGGTATGTTTTAACATCACATGCCTCTAAAATAAACCCACCAAGTTTGTGTTAAAATTATAATAAATTGAGTATAAATGGGTTTCATTTAAATGGGATGCTAATTGTAATTTATAGAGTGTAAACTCTATAAATTAGGAATGGTTTATTAGATAATTGAATCTAGTTAGGCAATACCTGACCCTCATAGGTCAAATTTATCTTTACATCATAGTACTTGACCCATTGGGGGTATATTTTATTTTAATAGAGATGTTTATTTAAATTTTCTACATACACTTATATATCTCTTCATATAAATGTATGTATCATCAGATTTAATTGATTCCCATAATATGATAAAAGACTCGATGTTTGTTTTTGGTATCTTATCATTGAGATTCTTCAGTTAATTGAAATTCTAGTTACAACATAAAGGGTGTTTTCCTTTATATCTTGTGAATGGAATTTTATTTAACTAAGATTAATTGGGAGAAATTATGCATAAATAAATTGTTTAAAGTAAATTATGAGATAATTTTCCTAAATTATCTAGTATCGTCATCTAAATATAGTGTCAAGTACATTTGTACCACTATTTCTAGTACTTGACATATCATTTATCTAATCCTCCTTAACAATTATTATAATTTTAATTGATGTAACATCTTAAATAAAACCTTTTAGTGGTGTTAATATCATAGACCCTCGTGTAGGGGTTATTTATAAAGTTTTCATGTGATTTTCCTTGATAAAGAATGCGAACATTTCCCATGGAACTTTTATGACTTCTTCAGTTCTATTGGACCTAGAGGTTAGGCAAGTGATCCCAGTGATCTTTTAGGTGTGACCTTGGTTTTAGTCATGAGAGGTGGAGCCCTTAGTGGTAAAAATCACCAGTAAATTCTTGTGTTGAGTTTTTAGGCATGAGAGGTTCCATTTGAGTGTTTTTTTGGCTTAGGTATGTACCTTAGTGGTTAAATGGAACTCTAGGGTAGATGGGTGGTCATTCAGTAAGTTGAGAATTATTAGGGATTCAAGCATAGTGTAATGCTCAAGTTCATCATATTACACATGCCTAGGGCATGGTCATTCACTTTTTTTATTATGTATAATAGATAACTTAAAATGTCATCAACTATCTAAATAGTCATATGGAATAATATGTCCCTAGGTCAATCCTTTATGAAGATTATCACACGCTTGGATGAATAGTGTCATTGGCCCTATAGATTAAAAGAAAATGGGTGTGGATGTTCTGTTGTTGTGATATCAAGGAAGTATTCATTATTATACATGTTTCCCATTGATTAAGAAGTAATGTAGTGAACCGTATGTAGTTTGGTGATGGTTGTTCGAGTCTAGATATATTTTGAGCAATACGGTCATGTAACACCTTAAACTATATGTTTGGAAATTTCTTGTAAAAGGGTCATGAGTACATAAAGGATAATTTCACAAGTCATCTCTTGGATAAAGTGACTTGAGAATTAAAATATTATTGTGTACATGGTATCCTTAAGCTGTTAGTGGAAGGCTAAGTTATCCTAATTCTTGGTATGATGTTATGAAAATTACAAGTTGTTATAACACCATCGACCAGAGTTGTTTTGGATCCTATATATGATAATAAGTTCTCACATGAAAGTGGATTGAGAAGAGTGTCCCACATGTATCTAAAAGTGAACTTGATCAAGTTGTGCTTGTAAGTGTCCGGGTTTTCTCTTTTTTTGTGTTTGATTCTTGGTATAAGTGTGTTGGCCACATCCAGAAACCACATTCGGTGGTGGATGGACCATGATCCATGGGATGAGTTTATATTTTTAGTAAGGTTATGACTAGGAAACTCTTATGGTGGGGAGAATCATGTCATTTGTGAGAATAATTTTCTTTACGGTAGAGGGAATTCATTAGTAGAGAACCATTTGGGAATGGTCAGAATGGATTTTGAAATCTAGTGATTTGGTAATTTCAAGATTTATAGCCTCATATGTCACATTGGTTTTTATAATAATATATTAGTTTAAATCGTGTTTGGATGTCTGATTCAATCTCAGGGTGTGTGAGAAATTTGGATGATGTGATTGGTGAGTAGCACATTTATTCTTTCAAGTCCATTTGACATCAAGATTGTTGGTTGATCACATAATTGATGGTGAACACTAGGAGTTGAGTTTGGACTTTAGTGGTTATTCCTAAGCATTCATAGATACCTTTGAGAATTAAGGTAATGTGATTGATCCTTAAAATATTTGTCGACTGTTGAGTTATATTCCCTTTAAATAGACCAACCTAGAGTGGATTAGCTGATGTTTCAGTAAGAAGTTTTATAAGGTGAGATAATACTACCTTATGTGTGTCATATTAAACATGATGAGTGAATTTAGGGGAATTACCCTTAAAACTATATTGTCTAGATAAAATAATGGTTTTGGATAGCTGGTGATCAAGCATGGGGTGGTTGTAATAAATGTTTGAGATTCCAAATATAGAGTGTTCAATGAGGATAAGGTGGAAGCCCCAGGAAGCATGCTTGAATGACCATGAGAGCTTCCTCAGGTAGTGAGGGAATCATGATTTAGTATGTGACAACCGGGTCCCAGTGACAGCACAGACACCCCGCCTTAACATGGGTGTCGGGTCCTAGCCTACCAGGTACCACCAGTTGCCCCGCAGACACGTGGGTCCCACCTCAGGGTCCACCCACATGCCTGAACAGGTCATCTGACTAATGACAGTCCCCACAGGCCAACACATGTCCTTTCCAGTGTGTTTTTTCCTCACTCACACACATCCTGAGAAACTTCCTAGGAGGTCACCCATCTTGATCACTACTCCAGGCCAAGCACGCTTAACTATGGAGTTCTAATCAGACAGGAACCCAAAAAGGAAAGTGCACCTTGTTGACATGAGTCATATCATTTAGCCATTTAACCCTTTATCATTTGGGGGTGTTACAGAGTAGTGATGATGCATCAATAGTTGTAGCCAAGTATTTTCATGAGGATTCAGCTACAGGTGGTTCAACATTCTTGTGTGTGAAGTTGGATGTGTTTGGTTGGAAATTGTGTAAGAGACTTTGTTTTGGATACGATGTAAGTGTCTCAGGATTTGAATGATGGCCTATTGAGAGAAGGCTGACATGCACATTCTAGGAATGGGTGATAAGTTCCATTTAAGAAATAAATTTGGTGTTGTGAGGCGGTTGACCTATGGTTGGATCTGGACACACATTATCGAGATACATGGTGTTAGGAGTTTTTTAAAGGTAAGTATATCCTATTTTTATGGAGCATGAATTAGGAAGAGCGATAAATTATTATCGATGAAGTATTCAGTGAATTCTATGGCTTCCATTTCCATGGGTCTGGAATGGGTGATGTGTAAAATTATATGGTTGGGTTATGTTGGTAATTTTTGACAATATCTTAATGTACTCCCAGTTTAGAGATTATCATTCCTAATATATTGGCATAATATTTATTATGTTGAGATAACATCGACTATATTTTGAGATAAAAAATAAATTTCTTTCCTGGTTTGATAGATAGACTTTATGGGAGTTTCACTCATAGAGTGATGTTAAGAAATCCTTATGGTGAGGAAGTCACCATAGGATGTTGTAGGATATACCTCATGTAAGAAGTTTCTTTGGTTAGGTTTTGAAAAATTGTGTAAGTTCATTAGCCTCTTTGATTCCATTGTATAAATGGAAATGGGCAAACCTGGATTTCTCAGTAAATTCCTAGTATATGTTCAAATATAGATATGGGAGAAGTTCAAGTGTGAGCATTAGGCCTAAGTAGATTGTGATGATCTAAGGATGTTGGATTGGGTATGAACTATTTTTCATGATATGAAACAATAATGGTTTATGAATAGGTTATGGTTCAGACATGAGACACCACCATAATTTGGTTATAAGCTTCAATGATAATTCTCAAAGCAATCGAGGTATTCCATTGAATAAATGCATCAAAATCTGATTTTGGTGATTTTTTTTCTGTTGAAGCTAAGAATTTTTAGAAATAGTTGGAAAAATGTGTTTTGACTTGATTTCTCTCAAAAAAATCATGTGTTCGGTGAGGAACCATTCCTATCATTCCATTTGGTTGAGGTGAGTATAATGTAAAGTTCAATTGAGGATTTTCAAAGAAAAACAACATGACCAAGTTAAGGGTGGTCGATTGTAAATTGAATATTTTGATCAAATGAAGGACTTGAGGCAGTGTCCCATTATGTTATTGGGTTTAAAGGGTTAATAATTATGTCAGGATAATTAGTAGAACACAAAGGGTGTTCTTTTTTAGGAAATTTCGATGGAGGAGTGCCATGACTCAGAATCAGCCGGTAAAGGATAGATCCTATAGTGGGGAGCACTATAGATTGGTTGATGAAAGAGAATGTAAATAAATAGTATATCAAGTTAGAAAATCTCGAGTAAGTTTCGTATTAGTGTTAAATTTATGGATACAAGTTTTGGATCAAGTTTTAGTATTTTAAGCATCGAATGTTGTAACTAATGCTTGGAGGTGCGTTGGGTGTTTGGAAACACAACATGACCATTTTATCCAGAATTTTTCTGACCCATGTAGGTTAAGTTTTTGTTTTAAAACCACAAAGGCTTATCTAGGATGAAAATTTATAAGGTTGGGAGGTCGTTAGGTCTTGTGTTTTGGTATGGGTTGAAAATTTCAATGGATTTTAAGTTTTTCTTCTAGTGGATGGGTCCAATTGAAAAATGAGTGTAACAACCAAAACTTTTTAATTATATTTATTTCTTAAATTTGTGTGTTATTTTATTTTATACTCAACAAAACTTTATCCTTTAATTAATGAAGTGTGTATAATTAAAATGAGATTGTTGGGTTTCAACTATTATATGACTGTTGGTCAATATGAGCATTGGAAACTATAATCTTAATGTTGTGTTTTTATAAATACAGTTATCTTGGTTAATTAATATAGAAAGAAGATTGAATGGCCTCATCCAGTAGACTCGGGCCATATGAAGCCCATCTTTCGGAGCTTGGGAAGGAGGTAGCATCACTGGGCTTTTCTCTAGACCAAGCCAAAGCCAAACTTCAACATATGAAGCTTGAACAGAATCGCCTAAGGGAGAAGTTCAAGCTGATAGAAATCACCACTCAGGCAATGTTGTTCGATCCACCCCAAGATTTTATCACCATATCACACCTTACACTTATGTCTTATTCTGGTGTTATAAGGGGATATGTAATGAGACCTTAGCTGCTTTGTGAAATCCTTTTATATAAATAAAATTTTTATTTCTTATTATGGAAAAGTTTGTGAATTTCAAATATCTGGATAAATATAGGGTGTGTATTATTGATGAATTTTGGAAAAAATGGGTATTTTAAAATATTTTTTTGTATTCTTTAAATAATTAATAATGTGAAATGATTTTCAAAAAATGGTCTTCTACAGTTGTGATTAGTGAGAAATTTAGAGTCTAATAAGATCAATTTTTTTTAGTGAATAGTAAAGTATGAATAGTAACATACCCGTATGAATAGTAATGAATAGTAAATTGGCCAAAAAAATAGAAACTTCACCCATGTTTGTATAAATACAATTTAAACATCTTAAAAGTGAAAAAACAATCATGTTATAAGTTTCGGTATTTTTGTATATCATAAATATTTTATTTACAATTTTATAATTAATTTAATAATTTAAAATGGAAATATATTTTCATAAAATGTAATTATAAATTTTTACTTTATTGTATTATGGTTATACGATAATTTTATGGGACCTTGATTACTTTTTTAAGGTGTTACAAAATAAGTTATAGTTTTAAAGTTGTATTTTTGGAATAAATAATGATTTTATTTAAAAAATAAATTAAAAATATTTAGAATTTTTTTTCATAAAATGGAGTTCATTTTTGAATTCTGAGCATCGATATTAGGATAGGGTGAATTTTTGGGATTTTTCTGAAACAGTTTAATTTTTGTGAATAGTAAAAATACAGTTTTGAGTTTCGAGTGTTTAATGACATCATTAATGATGTAATAATGATGTAAGATTTCTTGTCTACATATTAATAGTGATATATGCTATTATTTGTCCTAATTGACCAATACCATGGTAAAATACCATGGGCAAGCCCATGGTTTTTCAAATACCACCGATGAGGTGTCCCTTGGAAATTAATAATTTATTCCCTTACTTTTCCTATAAATACCAAGCCATTTACCTCATTCATTTCATTCCAAAATCCTCCTAAACAAATTTATGGTCTCCTTACCTTACAAGGAGTCCTCCCAAGGTTCCCTAAATCCTCCCAAGGTCCTGACCTTCAAGCTTTCGAAGTTACTCTTCAAGGTAAGGGATCCTTTCACCCACCTCTTTTAAGTCATGACTTCCTTTATGTTATGTCTTATATTTACATTTTATTATGAGGGGTATTGTTATTATATATCTTTACTAATTTCTATTTTATGTAAAAATGATTATATACCCTTTCCTCTCTCATCAAATGATTTTTTTAATCTTTAAGTGACGTCGTTAGGCTGCCGAATTTTCGTAAAAGAAATCGCGTCTTCTCTTTTCTTTCGAGTTTCATTTTCATATGGTATTTCCTTAAAATATCCATACCATGATCTTATTTCTTTTTATTATGTTACCATACTGTATTATGAGTTATTTATGAGTGGGTGACCTTTTTCTCCTCTCATTTTAATGTTTTCTAAAAATAAGTTATGTAGTCGTTATGCTGCAGAATTTTTATCTCGAAATTCCTCTATCTTTCTCTCAAGAAATTATATTGTGAATACCCAAAACTATTTCATTTATATGGGTGTTCATAAATAAAAAAAATGATATATTTTATTCTGGAATTTACATACATATAACCCTCACTCCCTTTCCATGGGTTATAAATGACATAATGATCTTATTTTTAAGAACTCTTAAAATGTCACAATTTTGAATTGAAACCCATTTCTTTTATTCTCTATGGGTTATTTATGAAATTTTTTATTATGATCTATGTGGATCACATGAAAGTAAAGACATATTAAGTGTGATCCCTGATAGCGGTCCAATTCATTGGGTAAATAATTAATCTCTAGAGATACAAGTTTCACGATACCTTGGGGAATAACCTTGGTAATTTTTATGACACCTCGAGGATAATCGTTGGTGATATGTTCATGAATGTCTAAATGAAATGTTGTAGCCACATATTCAAGTTATGATTCAAGTTATTTTTTTATGATATTCCTATTCTTCCATTTCTCGTGCCTTTATTACTTTTATCATGTTCTTATTAATATTTATCAAGATCACATGTCAATTGTTTCACTTGTTTTACTTACTGAGCCTTCTACTCACCCTTTCCTTTGATGTATGTCTCCAGGATATGAGATGCGGTAATTTTACATAGGATGAACCTTTTATAAAGCCTTACGAGTGGTTTAGAATAATTTTTTATGTTGTTTTCATGTATTATGTTCCTGATTTCCAAGACACTAGACTTTAAAGATCCTCTGTAAAATGTAATGAAAAGTTATGTAATAAAAAGGCGGGATGCCATAATGAGCATTGAAATGTAATTCCAAGAGTTGTAAAACTTTTAAGTGTTTTTATTTTATGGGGTTTACATATTGGAAGGTGTATCATAAAGATAGATGTGTTTCAAGAGTGTTGAGCTTTGAGAACTTGGTTTCAGGAGAGGCAGATTAGGCCACATGGTTGGCACACGATTAATGTTAACCATGCAGCCTAAACCATGAAACCTAATTATATAGGCACACATTGTGTTAAAAATATGTGATGGGGATCTAACTAACCATGAAAATGGTGTATAATCATAGAGGGACATCCATGGTTGTAACACATTTTCTTAACCATGCTCTAGAACTATGTGATGTGTGGGGCTTGGGATAGTGTCGAGCACATGGTGTGTGCACAGTTTGTCTAACCATGCTCATAGACCATGTGAGGGAATTGTTCCTAGATAGCGAGGCCTACATAATTGGTGAACAGTTTTTCTAACAGCATGACCAAACTATGAGGCTCATTAAAAGTCTTTTAAAATTACATTTTTTCTCTTTCTACCCCTAAAACCAATTTTTCCTTATCCTCCTCTTCATTTACAAAGAAGACCACCTACGTGAGAGCTCACTCACACTCCTCTACTAGGATTTGAGCTATCTCCCTCATCCATTCTCCAAATTGAATGTTTTCAGCTATATTGGATCACCCTCAAAAAGTCTAAGGATCATCTAGATTATTTTCTCAATTTCTTTCTCTGTCTTAGATATTATTTCCATTCAATCTAACATGCCCTATTTTTAGGGTGTTTATCTAGTTTCTTATTTTCTCTTGTCTTGGACCAAACCAAAGGTAGAAATAAACCAAGTAAGTCTTCCTAAGAATATGATGTTTGGTCTAGTATATTTCCCTAAAATTATCAATAATTATAACATGTTCCATTATGTTGCATACTTGACCTTCCATGTGTTTCCTCTTAAATGTGAAATTAACTAATTAAATTCCAAGTACCTTAATCTAGTTAGTCCTTATGAACCTAATTACATATTTTTAAGTTTTCTAACTTGACTATAACCACCCTTGGGGTGTGTTTCTTATATGTCAATGACACCTATACCTTAGATATATAATTAAACACCTTTGAGGTGGGTTGGATTGGTTCTTAATTGGGATAGTGATAATAATTAAATGAAATGTGAATGGAAAAACCACTACACATGGACCTTGAACACTTAATACTTATGCATGGGATCTATTTAGAATGAAATGACTAAATATATTTAAATAAATCATAAGTGATGTGGGTGAATCACTTAATATTGATCATTTATTATATCAATCCTTGAGCAATGCTTGGATTTTGATACAAGATTCTTTATATGGGCTCATAGGTTTTATTGAATCGAATGATTTGTAGATGGAATGGATATAAAACCTAGACCCTGTTAACATCTATAAATGAAATAATTAAAATAATTTTTTATCATAATCAAGATCGATAATTATCTTGGATTATGTTCAAGTATTAAATAAAATATTTGATTATTATTATTATTGGACCTTTGAAACTAGTTATGAAATGATTAAGCAATATTGGATATGGTGATCCTAATAATTTGTTTGAAAATTTTGTACATTTCACTCCTCATTATTAGTTGGGAATTTTTGTGCATGACTCTTCACACCACTTTGGTTAAGTGATGTGGGATATGGATCTCCTCCTTATTATTTGGAATTATTAGACATGGTTCTCCAAATCATTTATTTGGAGTAGTTGGACATGAAGCTAAATTTACTATTGGTTTGGGATATTGGACATAAAGATCTCTACACCCTTGTTTTATGATGTTTGAAATGATTCTTCATATCATTGATTAGGATTTTCAGACATTGCATATTGTATTCTTGGTTTGGATTCTTGGATCGATGCACCTTATTTAAAATATGATAACCTTTTAATATATAGTTAAGAAATATAGATTAGGTCGAAATAGGTATGTTTAGTAAGGGATCATATAAGGATACTAAGCTTTCCATGTCTTATGTTTAATATTTTACCCCTTTACATTGATTATACATGTGTACTATTTCATTTTATATTCATAGACTGGATAGTAATAGACACCATTGGTGTTAGCCTACAAAGATTTACTCACACCCTGTTCGGTCCACTAATTGTTACCCAAAAAGACTTCATGAATTCAGATAGGTATAAGAGGAAGATCCTGACTATGGATGCTTGATTTTATGTACTGGGATGGAGTATGGGAGTAGAGGACTAAGCTAGTGATCATGATGCTATTGGAGTTTAGATATTGGTCATTTTTTATATTTTTGTATATCATATACTGTATGTATGTATGCTTCCCTGTTCCCCATGCTCCCTTTCATATATATTGATACTTTTTATGGATTTTTTTCTTTTATTATTATCTATATTTTTATTTCCACTTCCTTGTTTTTTTCTATTGCACCATACTATTCCTTCTCATTATTTATTTTTCCACCATTTTTCACTCTAATAAAGAGGGTATAGTATCCCCCACTATACCTTCATAGACACTCTCTACTAGTCTATAGCCTATGGCATATGGGGAGGCACATTTGAGGCCATTTGGACCCTTGGTTCGAGTTACTTATGAGTGAACCGAGCCTAGGATGTCACATTTCTCTCTTTGATCTATGGTTTCCAAAGTGACTTTGGTTCAAAAAATTGAGGTATCTATCTCCCATTACCCACCCCTATCTTCATTTTATTTTTCTTTGACTTCCATTGTATGGTATAGGGATTTTAAGATGGATTTTACATGATCATGATAAAAACGATCAGTAAATAATGGGATTTCAGGTGTGATAGGTATATATGTATGAAGGAGTTTTTATACACTTTTTTGATGGTTTTTATAAATGATATATGTTTGGTGTATTTTTTATTTATTTTATTGATTTTTGGGGAAAATTAGTATCCATGTATATTACATAAGTTGGGGATTTTTTTAGCACGAGAGTTAGGAGTGTCTTAGGAGTTATCTTTAGGTTATTTACTTTAGTAATTGTTTTTATTTATTTATAGAGTTTGGTTGATAAGTTAAAGGAATCCAAATTATAATTTTTGAATCAAGATTTGATCACCATCATGTTATATGGTTAAGTGTCCTCAAGTCACATTGGTGTTTATGATGTGAAACCTGATTATTTTCTGAATATTAATAAAGTTTTAGATACTATTTTTGAAATATAAAATGGATGGTAAATAATTATAAGAGTTTGATAAGAGAATTGATGTATTTAATTGAATTATTATCTATATTATTTATACCTAGTATATTTATTTATTCATTTAGTACTTTCTAGTATTTAGTCCATTTTAGTCATTCCATATGAATATGTTAAATAATTTATAAGGCCTTTGTTATTTTTATTTTTATCTAAATCCTTACATAAAAGTTTTATTAGATTATTTTGATTATAGAAGGAAGAATTATGTGATTATTTCTATGTTTATACCACCTCATATATTTATTTTTTTATTATCACATGATCTAATAGTTATCTGTGATATAAGTTTTGTTTTTTAGTCTATAAAATCCATTGTTACTCATATATGTTTTTTTGGATTCTTTGCTATAATTTTTAATAATTAATACCTATTTTTCATTGGTAAACTAGAATAATTATAAATGAATTAATGATAATTAACCTTTAATTACAATTTTTCATTAGTGGTGATTTAATAGATGAGTTTGGTAGAATAATAAAGAATAATTTAGGTAGTTAGTGTGTTATAAATTTTTTAAATGAATCATTCAATTAATTTTAATTGTTTGATATGTTAAACCTTATTAATCTGGGCATGATTAGCTTGAGTGAAAAACTAAATATGATTATTGGTCTAAAATGTTATCTTTTTGGTATACTTATGATAATACATTGAATAGTTGTTCATCTGAATAAAGTTTGGATGGAAGAAAGTTTTATTATTTATTTAGTCATTTCTTTTTTCTATGTTTTTTATATTATTTGTTACTTTTATATACATGATGTAATTATGACTCCTTTAATGGTCATTTATAGTTTTATTTGTCTTGAGAGTACTATGCCAATTGGGGTATCTCCCTTAGATTAACAACTTTGGTATTCCTTATTTATGATGGCCTCTATCATGACTATTTGATGTGAGGTATATTTGGTGTTAGTTTTGTTGTGAATGGGGTTATGAGAGTTATATATATTGTGGATGTCTAGGGAGTGTGATTTTATTATGGTAGATAAGTAGATGTTATAACTTTGATGATGTGGTGGTTATTCAAAATGTGAGGGTGTTCTCCTAAAAATATCAGGATGATTCTCATTTTTTGGGATGCAATTTGATCAAGCTGGTGACTCAATATGAGATATGCATTATTCTAGGGTACTTAATAAATTATTGTGGTTCAATAAAGGATGGATGTTTTTGGTGAATTAAAATTTGGGTGAAATGATTATGTTATATTTTATTTTATAGATTGATTTTGACAAAGTGTAATGAGTTGTAAGAAGGAACCTATTTGGATAATTATTTATAATAGACAAGATGTAACTTTTGTTGCTTAATGTTATATTTTCAAGAATTATTTTATATGAAATAATATAGGATACCTTTTATGATGGTATATAGCTAGGGTTGAGTAATAATTTTATATAAAAATTATATTATTTTTTATCCCATGAGAATATTCTATTATACCCTTTCTGGTGATTATATTCTATTATGTTGTATGGAAATCATATCGTGTATTCCATTTGTAAAGTTTGTATTATGCTATTACTAATTTATTTATTATTATTTTTATACTCACATTTATATATATTTTATTCTATATGGATATATTGAGTTGTTTCTTGACTATTATATGATAGATAATGGGATGGGTACTGAGGTACCCAGACTCATGACAAGATGGACACTAAGGTACGATGAATTTATATTGTTGATCCACCCCCCCCCCACATATAATTAATTTGAGGATGTATGTTCACTCTAATTTAATTCTTATATGGGTTCAAATTAGGTATGGATCCTCCTAAAGGTGTGGGGTTATGATTTAAAACTTTCAGTATAAATTTTCTTGGTGGTGAGGGAGGAGTTTGTTATTGTTATTGTATAATGCCTCTTAATAGTGGGGGAGGAATATGTTGTTATTAAATAATTTATATTTAGTGACCTTTGGTGTAATAATTTGATTTATTTATTTTTATATGATATATATTATTATAAATACCTCAGACCCATGCACTTGATTATAAACACATATTGGAGTTGAGTACTTTTGATAATGCTTACCGAGTCTTCATACCCACACCCTTCATGTGAACCTCATCACACATAAAAATATATATGTAGAATTTCAAGTATGAGAAAGTATTTGGAGATAATTACTTGTCTGGTTTATAAGATATCATGGTATCATAGTAGCATGACATGACTCGACTATCTAGTTGAGTGAAGTTGGATGACATTGGCATGAGGTATTATCCAACATATATCATAGGTTTATTTTAAGTTTTTTTATATTTGGGGTTTGTATAATGTATTATATGTGTATGGATAACTATTGTATGTGATATGTATTAATATATATAATTTGATACACGAATTATTAGGAACCTACCCGAAGGTCTCATATTCTTTTTTTTATAGTTGGGTATGTTCAACATACTAATAGGTAGTATTATCCTAGGGTTGTTAAACCTAAATGGTTTGATCTAGAGATTTTTTAAGGCCTCAAATATACCCCTTGTATATCTGAGGCTGTTAATTAGTAGAAAGGGTCTTGGATGAACATTATATATACTATACCCTCAATACAAAAATCATAAGTTAATAAATAAATAAAATAAACACCATCCATAATTGAAAATCATAGAACACATGGAATTTTAGTTGAAAGCTAACCATAAAATAAAATATAATGATATGAATATAAAAAAGGAATAATTCTATAATAATTAGTCATAAATAAGATAAGGATCCCCCAATTGGGTCAACTATATAAATAATATAAACAAATGAACAAAAAAATAAAGTCAAAAGGAGATAACGCTATGAGGTCCCTAATCCAACCTTGATCATGTATCCACCTTCTTGTCCATATACTCTTACCAAAAAACTTGCACGAAAACTATCCTAAAATATAAATTTTGGACATATAGTATGCACATCCACTGAGGTCCATGTATAGGGTTTGAGAATAAATCTTGGTAGGAAACTAACAATGTATCCCCTAATATACACCATAATATACCATTTGAATGCATAATAAATAATATAAAAATAACATACAATGTGAAAGAAATTAAGTTAGGACATCATGTAATAACTAGGATACCATGAAACTCAAACCTACTTAATTCAAATAATATTAGTGTATTAAGACAAATATACCAAACTCATGCTAATATGGTGACCCGATGTCTAAGATGGTTGAACTATCCAAAGGGTAACAATGGAACCTTAGGAACTAGGCTAGTCTGAATATAAAAATCATTGAGATAATTATCATATGGTATCATGGTCTCCATACGGTCTATCCATAAAATGTATCTATATAATATCTAGATGATGTTTTTGAGATTTATCTAGTTTAGGCATTGGGTGAAACTAAATAATACATAATGGTTTCCATATCTCCATTTGTTCTAGCCATAAGGTGTAACTAAAGAACACCTAGATGGTTTCACAAGATCTGGAAATTCTATACATAGAGTGAAATAAGAACATATGGTGTTAGTGTCCTAGGATCTATTTGTTCTAACCATCAATAGTAACACTTGGTGGAATATCTCATCTCACTTACATCATCGATCATGTAAATAGTCATGGAATACACAACTCATACAAATATCTTAGCTAGTGCCCAACATATACCTAGAACTCAACTAGGTTCAACATGTATTATGTTTGCCAAATACATACTTACACCATACATGCTTATTATTCTTGGATATAACTCATTATATCTTCCACTATAACCTAAAAACACTAATATTGAAGTTTTTAACCCATTATATCAACTCATAATAATAGGAAATACCAAGCTAAAATAATTTTCTTTTCAAAATTATACAAGTAATACCAAATAATATTTCCTTCCATGGCCTTACACAGGTCCTAACCATCATTAATAACCAATAAAAATCACCCATATAGTGACACCAAATCTCACCTCATTTTCCCAACACTAAAACCTATAATAAAATTATATGATAAACCATCACCAAGATAACCCATCACCCTAACTTTAGGAAAAATACTCAACTAAGATCAATAAGCCATACAATTATTTCTCCCTTATACCCATACATTAATTCCCATGGCCTCTATATTTTAAAGAAACCAAGTTCTTAAACCTTATCTTCTTAATTTCTAGTAGTTCATATAAGGAAAAACCATTATCAATCTTAACCCCCAAGGATTATCTAAGAAGACTTCTCTATCAAGAAAAACCACATTCCCTAATGATTTTGTGACCATACCAAACCTAAATTTTCAATCATCCTTTAAAGGGATATTCCAAAACCCATAGAAAATAAAAACTTCATTACTAGTCAAACAGAAGAGAAACCACTCACCAAACCCATCATTGAGTGCTTCTTAACCATTTACATAAGTCATACAAGGATTACCTTGACCGACTATATTAGTTAAACATTTAGTTTCTACCTTACACTAAATCCCATAGTCGTTGGACCATGTTTGACCAAATACTAAGGAACCCCACAATTAAATAAATCAACATGAGAACCATTTAAAGGATTTCCCACCCTAGACTCTTCTCAATATCCCATGATAGACCATCCTAGGACTTTAGTAAAGTATCTTATGCCCAAACCCCTTTATGGTCTATTGCATGAAACTGAATTACGTTCCTATTGGTAGAAACATCACTAGGAAAACTAAAATCACTAAACTAGGTATGAAAGATCAATTCTCATCCAAATTGGTTGCACCTATTTTATTATCCAATTTTTAACTATATGAGTCCTCATCCAGGTCTCTGTGACCTAAATTCCCATTCTTGTATACATGAATGCATAAAAATCACTCAATATACTGCTTAATATGTAAGACACTACCTAATTATAAAGAATAGAAGTTATACCTTTCTTTTAAAAAACTTAATTCATCCTCATTCACTATAAACGAAAAATCTATCAAAAAGGCCCAATTTGGGTATTTTCACTAGAACACACACTAAATAAATGAAAAAAACATAGGATTTTCCTTAATTTTACTTGTATAATTTCATTTCTATAGATGTATAATATATTGAATAATAGATGAAGCACTAAGAGTGAAAGTGAACAGTCATGATAGTTGTATCACTGAGAATGGGAGGGGTGAATCAGTGAAACTTTTTCTTTTATGTTTCCTTGAAAACGAAACAAACTTCACCTCTTGTTAAAGATTACATTCCCTACTGAAAAAAATTCAAACACATGTCCATAGGAATACAAGTATTTACAAGGTTCAATATTCAATAAGAATATTTAATTCCTTGATATGATTTGGAAATGATCCAATACCACAAAATCCACTATAAAACAATCCTTTGATGTGGAATACAACAAGTAGGATATTCCCTTTCACTCGTGTAGCACTATGTAAACAATCCAATTGTGTGTGTGCTCCCTCTTAACACAAATAGGGTAAAACAATGTTTGTGTAACAACACATGTTACCTGTACTTATTTTCAATTTCCAAAAATATATTCTTTTCAAAACAATTCTTCAATTTCTTACCCAGAAGCTGGTAAGAACTTCAAGGACTTTGATATAGAATTCAATTTGATTTCCAATCTGATTATCCTAATATGATTCCTATAGTTTGATTCTTACAATATGATTTCTCAATAAGAATATTCCAATTCAATTTACCAATAAAAAAATATATCTCTATAAGAATACAATTGAGAAAATTCAAAATGCCTTCTTCTGCAGTCCATAAATCCTAATACAGAAATCCTGATTCAATTATCTAGCCTGATATGGTGACCATCTAAATACGATGACAATCATAATATAATAGAAAACTGAATATGATGATCACTGAATATGATGATCATCTGAATACGTTTTGATATTGTCTCTTCTCCTTCAACTTCAATTCATAAAAACTTCTTCAACTTAGCTCAATATGGAAACTTCTTTCTCTCCCTAGAAAGTCAGAGCTTCTCTCTTCCTCTGTGAATAGTACTTTTGTCAGAAAAAGTACAAAGTAATTTTTACTTTTATAGGTGACCCAGAATTGGTTTTTGTGGGAATATAAAATGAATTCCCACTCAACCAAATTACTCACATTTTCATGATACCTTGAATTTTTAGTTCATTTTGAATTCTTACACACATCTCAATCCTTCTCATTTCTTCTCGATCCTTCTCAAATCTTCTTCATGACTTCAGTTCTCCTTTAGAATTTATTTTCAAACACCTATCTAATTATGATCATCCATTCTGATTATCTCAATATTATTTCTTCAATACAATGCTCTATACTAATTATATATATGAATAAATAGGAATCTTTCATCTTTTTTACAAAATCCATTCTGATTCTTCTTCCGAATTTTCAATATGATGTCTCTTGACCCAATTGATGAAAAACTTTGAAATCAAATAAAAAAAATTATTTCTATTCTCAATATAATACCCATCAGTTTTATTCTACAAATATTTATATCTTTTGGCTTTTTTATAATTGAAAATCAGTACCTTTAGTTTCTAACATTTTCTAAAAATCTTCCAAGCCTTCAAGATTCAAGATCTTCCTTTGACAACACATTCATCCGTCTTAAATGGTTGACTACATTGTTTATCGGTCTCTGTCATTAAATTTTGCATAGGCTTCAACTCAATTATTTTACCATCGGTCTTTAAATAAAATTCTTCCTTTGATGAGTATTATGGTATGATGAATATGATGGACTGGTGTCAGTAGTTTCAACTTTAGCAACTTTCTTCAATTCCAAACTTGTTCTTGTGTCATGAATTCCTTCATGAATTTGAATACAATTGAGAACATCTTTAGCATCATTATATTTTCAATGGAAATTATTGTAACTTCCCAATAAATTCCTTCCTTTCCATCTTATCTTGAATACGATTGACATGAATATAATTGTTAGGATTACGATTAGGATGAATACTATCTCTAGAATCCTTTTTCTCTTTCCATTGAGATCTGATCAATCTAAATACAATTGGATGCATCGTTTTCAATCTCCATTTCTTTCATCAAGCTTACATAAATTTTTTCCCAAATACTTGTGATTTATGAGAACTAAAAGAGCAGAAAAGAATCATCACATTTTTTTAATCATATTCATACAAACTTCGACTACAACCAAGCCTTTCATACTAGATTTAGTATGAATCCAATGAGCTGGATTCTTCTGAATACGATGGACCTTTTCAATAATTATGAGTCTCATTGTCCGAATATGATTGACAGTACAAAATTAACCAAATATAAAGTGATTTTATTTTTCATATCTTCTTAAACTTATTTGAAAAAAAAGACAATACCTTTGAAAAAAAATCCAACTTCCAGAAACCTTCTCTGGCCAATTTAGTCCCAAAAATCTATCCCTTTGTTTTTTTTTCAACCAAGATTCATAAATAACTGAACTTTATATCCTAAATCAATGGATTAATTATCAACATTTCTAAGCCTATGTGAGCTAACTCGTTGTAAGAAACAATAATCATTGATAGCAAAACCATGATATCTAAAATTAGTGATTATGAAGACCTTCTTCATCTTCCTCAACTCTTCAATTATTCTAGAATATAATTTTTTTCCCCATAACCACTTCAAAAAACAGTTAGAATAGTTTACACACAATACAATTTTGAATTCATAGTTTACCCACAACTCCCTCAATTTACATGCTTCCATGGATAGGTTTATGAAATATTTCTCCCCATTGACAACACTATCCAAAGGTAAGATGAGAGAGGGGACAAAAACACGTACCTAAACCTTGAAGATAGAGGTTGGACTCCCATGTTCAACCCCAATTTAGAAAAGGATTCCTTTGGTAAAGGATTTTTGAAAATGTCAGCATTTTGTTCCGATATAGGAACATACTCCAAATTCAATTCATTCTTTTCCACATGCTCTTTGGTGAAATAAAAATTGATATCAATATTTTTTTAATGATAATGTTGAACCAGATTCCTAGTGATATTGATTGTGCTTTTATTGTCACAACCCAAGAGAAAGGGTGATTCCTAGTGATATTGATTGTGTTTTTATTGTCACAAACCAAGAGAAAGGGTAACTTAACTTCAAAAAGTAAGTCTTATAATTGTATTTTTATCCACATAAGTCGAGTAACATCTTGAGTGGGAGAAACATACTCTACTTTAGTATTACTGAGAGTTACTGAATTCTATTTCATTGAATTGAAACTAAGAAAATTCTTTCCCAGAAAGAATACTCCACCAGTTGTGGATCTTCTATCATCAACATTTCATGCCTAATCAGAATCTTAAAACCCAAAAAAATCAATACTTTATGAGTTATCATACCTTATTATAAAATCATTTATGCCATTGATGTATCTAAGAATTCTTTTTCCACAATTAAATATGATTCTTTAGGAGCACTCTGAAATCTTGAACATAAGGTAACAACATAATCAATGTCAGATCTTGGGGTAGTCAAATTTATAAAACTTCCAATCATCTTCTAAAATTATTTCTTATCAACTTATTTTCCTTATTCACCTTTAGAAAACTTTGTTCCCACTAAAATTGGTGTGGAAACAGGTTTTTATTTTTCCATGTTGAACCTATTAAAAATTTCCTTAGCATACTTTTCTTGAGAAATAAAATGTATTTATTATTTTATAGAATTTGTAACCCAAGAATGTATTTAATTTCCCCCAGTAGAGACATTTCAAAAACATTTTTCATCACTTCATCAAATCTTTCACAACTTCTTTCATTATTCCCAGAAAGGATAATGTCATCAACATAAACAATCAATATGATGGAATACTCTTGAATTTATCTGATATAAATAGTGATATCAACTCGTCCTTTCTTAAAACTCGCCTTCCTTAAGAAAGTATCTAATTTGGAATACCATGCTATTGGATCTTGTTTTATCCCATATAAATCCTTCTTCATTTTGCATTCATATATTTCATCTTTCCCAAAAACAAATCCACAAGGTTGTTCAATGTAAACTTCCTCATCAAGATCACCATTAAAGAATGAAAATCTAACATCCATTTAGAAGATCTTATTACCTCATTGTGCAGAAATAACAAGAAAGATTCTGATAGTTTAGAATCTTTCTAGCAGAGAAAGTTTTCATCAAAATCAATACCTTCAATTTTTAAATACCCTTTGAAAACAAATCTTACTTTGTTTCTTATCACTTCACCTTATTCATTTATATTGTTCCAGAAAACCCACTTTGTGCCAAAAATATTTTTATTATCTGGATTGGGTATAAGTTCTCATGTATCATTCTTTTCAATCTAATCCAACTATTAATTCATGGCCTGAACCCATTCTAAATAGTCAAAGTCTTCTTTTACATCATTTGGCTCAACTTTTGAATACAAATAAGTATGTGTAATAGAATTTTTTTTCTTCTTGTTTGAAACTTCTAATGTTGATCACCAATAATATTCTGAGATTTAACTTGTTGCCTTAATCTTGGATGATATTTTAGAGTATCTTAATCATCACTTGAAATAGATGAGTTTGATTCTTCTTTTTGAGTAGGATTACAATTGTCTATATCCTTATCAGAATTGTTTTCCTTATCCTGCTCAACTTCCTTATCTTTCTGAGTATGTTTGTCTTCTTCATACCTTTCAATAAATTTCACATCAATAGAATCAAGAATTCTTACTGATTCTTTATTGAAACATCTATATCCTCTTCCTTCTAGAGCATAGCCAAGAAATATTCCATCTTCAATTTTCTACTCAAAGTTTCCAAGTTTCCACATTTCTACTTTATAATACATGGAATCTTGAAAACTCTTAAGTGTTTCAAACATGGGGTTTTCCATAAAAAATCATATGGATTCATGTGTGATATTGTTTTATAGAAACATCAATTTTGAATATACATAGCAGTATTCATGGATTTCCACCAATAGTAATGAGAAAGACCATGTTCAAGTAACATAGTTCTCCTCATTTCCACCAAACTTCTATTATTTCTTTCAAAAACTCCATTTTGTTAGGGAGTATATGGAGAACTATAATCATGATTAATTACATGTTTCTCAAGATAACATTAAAATTATTCACTTTTGTATTCAACACCATTTTCAGTTCTTAACTTCTTCACTGAATACTCACATTGCTTTTCATCTTTTCTTTTGAAACTTTTTAACATTTTCAAAGAATATAATTTGTGTTTCATATACATAACACAAATAATGTGAGAAAAAAAATGAAAGTGATGAAGTACTTATATACATTTTTTTATTGTTTTCTCATCATCCTATATATATTGAAATGAATTAGCTCCAAGTGTTGTTTTGAACAAATATCAACTTTCTTATACACAGAGTTTGTAATCTTTCATTTCTATAAAATAGTGTAACACCAATCTATTCTTCTTGTAAAACTAGGAATGTCTCAAACACTGTCTCACTTTGAAAATTTTCTCATGTTTCTTTAACACATGTTTCCTAGCCTTTTTTCCACAATTTATTCTCTTCCACCATACTCAAGTAACAAGAGTTTTGTATTTCACCAACTTGAAAAAAATTCCCTTTTATATTTTGGCCTCTTGTAAATATCTTTCCATATTCTTCACTTTACACAAAAAATACATATGTTCCAAAGATAAATTTGTTACCCTCATCACACAATTATGAAAAACTTAGAAAATTATGTTTTATCCCATTAACATACAAATCTTTCTTGTATTTCAACTTTTATTTTCCAATGATGGTTGATCCATCACCTTTGATTCTCATAGATTCATTATTTGTGAATGTCACTGTTCCTTATTTAAGATATTTCATATTCTTCAACAAATTAAAATATCCTATCATATGAGAATAACACCCACTATCAATAATCCAAGGTCATTCACCTTTTGTAGCTTTCAGAGTAGTTTCAACAACAAGATCTTTTTCTACTTCCTTTTCTTTCTTCACTTTCGGCCTCTGAGAATTGTTAAGATACTTTTACTGTTCTTGTAACAATACAATACATTCTTTTACAAGGTTTCCAGGTTATTCACATATTTTAAACATAGTTTTCAAAGGTTGGAGCCTATTTTCAACTTTCACACCAACTTTATCAAGTTTCATTAAAACAACATTCTCTGACTTCTTCTTTTGAGGGAATTGACTCCCCCTAAACCTTTTTATTTCATAACCTATGGAGTAATAGTAATATTTTTTATTAAAACAAAAAATATTTTTCCACATTTTTGAATCCACTACTACACCAGTAGTATCCATATAAAGAGTATTTACCTCTGAAACTTTCATACAGATTAGAATTGTGAATACGTTTCTCAGCAACCTTCTTGTCTTTATTTTCTTATCCACCAACCTTTCTATTATCAATAGGAATATTTTTTTCTTTTTATCCTTGTTGGAATAATAATTATTAGAAATATTTTTGGATCCAGAGTATTTTGAAACTTCTAAATTATTCACTTTTTCAATCTTGTCCACATGCATAACTTTCCCAGATTTCCTTTTCTCAAAAACAATTTCATCCTTCCTCTCATCCTTTAAAGGTAACTTTTATTGATCCTTCTTGGGTTTCTCAATACAATAACTTTCACTAAATTCAGAGATAGAGGTTTTGAAACTTGCACCTTTCTATTCAACTTTAGAAATTTTTTGTCAGACAAGTTCCAACTCTTCTTCTTTTTCATTCAACATTACCTTCAGATGCTCATTATGATTATTTTCTTCCAGAAGATGTTTCTTCAGATCATCAATTTCTTTCACCAACTTCACCATTTCATCTGAAAAAAATTCTTGATTGTTTTCTTAGGAACATTCATCTTCCAGCTTTTTCTTTTTTTCTTTTCAAGACTTCTAATATTTCTCAGACATTCTTTCAAATCTTCTTTCAAATGACATTCAAGTTGACTTTTTGCTACTTCAAAACTACTGATTTTGAATTCTTCATCATTCACTATTTCAATAAAAGTATTCTCAATAACATATTCAAAAAAACTTTTAGATTCAACATCATTGTATTCTTCTTATTCATCTTTACATAAGAAAATTCTTCTTCTGGATTTGAATAATTTTCTATCTTTCCTTATGGAATAAAATTTTCCTCTATCATCATGTTTTGTCCACGATATTCTTGGTCTTATTTCTTCTTCATCATTATTGTAACATCCCGGTTCCGGGTGCCACTCAACAGGTGCCCCGAAACCGGTTATCCACGTGACCTCAAGCACATTTCCCCAAATGCCAGAGTCTGCCGACTAGCAGCAAGGGCCCAGGTATGATAGTGGGGAAACTATGCCCTCATTTTTCAAAGTGTAGCGAAGAAGAAAGAATAAAACATACAACAACAGCGGAAGCAGCAACAGTATAAATATAACTGAAATGGATAACTGATAACAAAAAGGGAAAACAGCATTCATATATATATGAATATGAAACATGTATCTATTCTATAAAATAGTCAGAACATGTTACACTGCAATACAATACAATACAACTGAAGTACAAGTACAGAAAATCAAAACAGAACAGCCAGCGGCATCGCGAGCCAATACTCGGTCCCATGCTCTCCTACACCCCAGTAGAAATCAAGTACCTATATAGGGACCCTTTCCCTTATCTACACCTGTAGAAACATAATCTATTTGGGCCGAAAAGCATGACCCAAACAGGGTGTGAGAAATAATCTCATGAGGAACCCACCAAATTCTCGTGCTCAACTGTGTGTAAACATGAAACAATATTGTGAAAAAGTAAATGCAATAAACTAAGAAGTACTCAAAAGTAACCAACTTACCAGTTATATTTCTATTTAATTATTCATTTAATTCATTTAATCCATTTAATATAAGAAAACACCACAGTGAATTTCTAAGTAAACAGTCAGTGTCCATGGACACTCAACCCTTACCCTCAGGTAATCAGAAACGTAACCCACAGGTAATTGCCCACAGGCATAACAGATATTTCCCTCAGGCGTAAAAAGTTTCTCCCTCAGGCACAGAGTCTATTGCCCACAGGCACAGAAGAAGTTGCCCTCAGGCTAAAGATGCACTGCCCTCAGGCTAAGTAAAACACTACCCTCGGGCTAAACAAGTAATCGGGCAATGCCCAACATATGAAAAGCATTTCACATATAATTCCTCTCAAGGAAAAAGTAATGCGAAAAATAAATAAGGCATACCCTCCGGTATCCTGGCCAAACGGCTAAACAGAGGAACGTACCCCCGGGGTGGTCCTGGATCCAAGCAGCGATCCCAAACAACATTTTAATATCACATTCAATTACCTATAAAATTCTATGTATTTAAAAATAGACACGGCCTCAGCCACACGACACCCCAAATATGGGTTCGTAGATCAAAACACACAAAAATGCATGAAATTTGGAAAATAAACACCAAGCCACCTACCTTTAACTCCAACGAACGATATACGCGAACGTCGATTCCAGAAATGCCCAAAGAAGGCATAGATCTGGGTTAGAAGAAAACATGTTCAAACGTAAATAACTTTTCCCCAGGAAAGAATTGGTAATAACGGCTTAAGGAGAGTGGAGTTCTTACCCGTGCGGTTCCAAAGAGATCGTCCGAGGTGGAAATGGATTCCCGATGTGCGCTCAGCGGATCCTCGAAGATTCGGTCATCCCCTCTTGCTCCTTCCTTCGGTTCTAAGACTTAATTTTGAATAGGGGAAGCTACTGCCCATTTTAAGAGAGAAAAAAAAGTACACGGTGTGTATTTCCAAGTACACGGTGTGTACTTACCATTTTTTAACTGTTCCCCTGGTGGCTTTCTGCCAGCGTGGCATTGTTCACCTGCCGACATGACTACACCGTGTGTCTTCATGAGTACACGGTGTGTGTTGTCGCATAGCTAGCCACCTCCTTACTATTCGTCTGCCGACTAACTAAACGGTGTATAAGGTACCACTACACGGCGTGTAGTCAGTCTTTACACCCTTCGTCACCGACATGGCCACACACCCTGTGTACTCATCCCACATGGCCAAAAGTACACGGCGTGTACTTCCAAAATTTGGGTTTTTTTCCCCATTTTTCTTATTTTCTCAAAAACACTTAAGGAAAAGAGAAAAGAAGAAATCCATACCTCAAAGATAAGAACCAGGTTCTTACAAACTTCCCCCCTTAAAGTAATTCGTCCCAGAATTGCCCTTCCAAGGGTGGTGAAGATATATTCGTGAACAACTCCAGCCATTGAGCACATACATCGGTCTCCCACTCCTAGGTTTCGTCCTGCACTCGACCATGCTGCCATAGCACCCGTACGAGAGGAACTGATCAGCCTCAGAGAACCTTCATGCTCCTGTCAATGATACGAATCAGATGCTCTTCAAAGGACACATCCATCTGAAGCTCAACCTCCTCGGGCTGAAAGATGTGAGATGGGTCTGAATGATAGCGGCGCAACTGAGATACATAGAAGATGCCGTGCATGGTCTGGTACCTCTATGGTAACTGCAACTAGTAGGCAACCAGCCCGACTCTTTCCAGAATTTCGAATGGCCCCACATACCTTGGTGAAAGTTTACCTTATCTCCTGATCCGTCTGTGTCCCAGCCTCAGCGAAACACATAAGAAAACCTAATCCTCGGCCACGAACTCTAAAGGTCATCTACGGTGATCAGAATAAGACTTCTGATGAGACTGCGCGGTAGCCATTTGCTTCTGAATCTACTGGACCTGCCCAGAAGTCCGTCTCCTGCATGATACATGGTCCCAGTAAAGCTGCCTCACCTGCCTCTAACCAGCACAAATGTGATCGGCATGACCTACCATATAAAGCCTCGTAAGGTGAAATCTAGATCATTGCCTAAAAACTATTGTTATAGGAAAACTCGACTAAGGGTATATGCTTCTCCCAAGAGCCCCCAAAGTCTAGGATGCATGCACGCAGCATGTCCTCAAGCACCTGTATCGTACGCTCTGACTGGACATCGGTCTGAGGGTGGTAAGTTGTGCTCAGAAGCACCTGTGTACCCAGTTCCCTCTGAAAACCCTGCCAGAAATGAGACGTAAAGCGGGTGTCCCTATCTGAAACGATAGAATGAGGAACCCCATGAATATATACGATATCTTAGATATACAACTTCTCGAGATTGTCAACTCCGAAGGTCTCCTTGATCAGAAAAAAGTAAGCTACCTTCGTGAGTCTGTCCACAACAACCCACACGGCATCATTGCCTCTAGGTGACCTCGGAATCCCAGTCACAAAATCCATAGTGACATCATTCCACTTCCACTCTGGGATGGGTAACTGCTGTAACAGTCCAGCTGGCCTCTGGTGCTCCGCCTTCACCTACTGACAGGTGGAACACCTCATAAAAAAACCAGCTACATCTCTCTTCATACCCGACCACCAGTACTGACATCTCAAGTCTCAGTACATCTTGGTAACCCCAGGATGAACTGCCCAAGCTGAAGCATCAAACTCCCACATCATCTCCTCACGTATATCCCCTGGAACCCACACTCGTCCATGGAAACGCAGAACCTCATCATCGCCTATCGTCCAACCAGGAGGAGGGTCCTCACTTGCCACTGACTCCCATAGAACTAGGCCTTCTAAATCAGATAGTTGTCTCATCCTCACTCTATCTAGGAGGGTAGAAGCCACAGCTAAAGATGAAAGATAAGTCTGCCCCTGACTATCATGCACCTCCAAATGCATCTCAGAGAACAAGACCATAAGCTTCCACTCACCACTGGCCTCCTGAACTGCCTGTATCTGAGTCTTCCTGCTCAGTGCATCAGCTACTGCATTCCCTTTACCAGGTGTATAGGCATGCTCAAAATCGAAGGACTGAAGGTATTCAACCCACCTTTACTGCCTCAGATTCAAGTCACGCTGAGTAAAGATATACTTGAAACTTTTGTGGTCAGTGAAAACCACAAAATGTTCTCCCAACAGATAGTGTCTCCAATAGCGCAACGCATGTACAACCGTAGCCAACTCGAGATCATGTGTCAGATAATTCCTCTCATGTGGCCTTAACTGCCGAGACTTGTATGCAACGACTCGATCTCCCTGCATCAACACTGCTCCCAGACCAATACCTAATGCATCATAGTAAACTATATAGATCTTCCCCTTCTCTGGGAGTATCAGGACTGGTGCTGATGTCAACCTTCCTTTTAGGTCTTGAAAGGCTGTCTCGCAAGCTTCCGACCAAACTAACTTCACACCCTTCTTAGTAAAACCCATCAACGGCGCTGCTAAGCGGGAGAAGTCCTGGATGAAGCGTTTGTAGTAACCATCCAGCCCTAAGAAACTCCGTATCTCAAACACATTCTTAGGCTGCTCCTAGGAAACTATTAATCTCACCTTCCATGGGTCTAATGCAACTCCTGCCTCTGAGATGATATGACCCAGGAAGTGTATCTGGTCCATCCAAAAGTGGCACTTTGAGAGCTTAGCATATAGCTGATTCTCTCTCAGTGTGCTCAATACGATCTCAAGATGGGTGGCATGGTCGTGTCGAGTGTGAGAGTACACCAAGATATCGTCCATGAATACTACCATAAAGGAATCCAGATACGGATGGAACACACAATTCATTAGAGCCATGAAAACTGCTGGCGCGTTTGTGAGTCTGAACGGAATAACCGTATACTCGTATAGACCATACCTGCTCTTGAAAGCTGTGAGAGGTATATCAGGTGGTCTAACGTGTAGCTTATGATATCCTGATCTCAATTAAATCTTCAAGAACACTCATGATCCACAAAGTTAATCAAAAATATCATCAATCCTCGACAAGGGATATTGGTTCTTAACCGTCAACTGGTTCAGCTTCCGATAATCCACACAGAGTCTGAGGGTACCATCCACCTTCTTTGCAAAAAGGACCGGAGAACCCCACGGAGAAGTACTGGGTCAGATAAAACCATTTGCCTGTAACTCCTCTAACTGCCTCTTGATATCCTGTAACTTTGGTTTAGCCATCGTATAAGGAGTAATGGACACCGGTGATGCTCCTGGAACAAGCTCAATAGAGAAATCCACCTCTCACTCTGGTGGTAGACCTAAAAAGTCATCCGGGAAGACATCCCTGAAACGATCAACCACTGGAGGGAAATCCATCTGACAAGTCCCCTGATCATCTAGATATAAGCTAGCAATCTGGGTTATGACTCCACCTCACCCACCATGCTCTGGTCCAGCTCGACTCGCCTGAACATCCCATTCTCCCTTGTATAGAAACTCTCCACCCTCTTGTGATGTGAAACTCACCCTGCGATGATAGAAGTTTACAAAGTCTCGAAAGGGAACCAACCAGTCCATCCCGAGAATGACGTCATAAGCTGTCATCTCTAAGACATAGAGGTCCCAAAGAAAGTGACACCCACCAACCTCAAGGGGGCACTCCTTGTACTGATGCACACCAGCCGTTCTAGTCCCAAACGGAGTGTCTAGCGTCATGATATCAGAAGAAGTAGAAACATAGAGCCCAAGGATCTCCAAAACGGGCACAGATATGAATCTATGTGTAGCACCCGTATCGAAAGTACTGAAGATAAGACAGAAGCTACTATAATAGTACCTCTGACTGTAGAAGGTCCAGGATCCTACTCCTTCTAGGTCTGTTGCACTGCATATGTTTTCCCAGTTCCGCGGCCTTGTGACACAGCTAGGATACCCTGAGTTTTCCCGCCCTGCTGCCTCTGAGATCCTGGTGTCTGGCTACCACGGCCATGACCACCATCTCTGCCTGCATGCCCTGACATATTCTAGTTCCCTGACTGGTAAGAAGCTGTCGGTCCTGCTCCCACATGCGGAGTCTTCACAGAACCCCTCTCACTAGCCACTGGTGGAAACGCCCTGAAAAAGCGCTGTAGATGACCCATATTTCCTCAATCTCGGCACTCCACTGGATCACATGAACACTACGGTCTCTTATTCCCCTCTTTACCACATTGGTAGCACCTGACCTGTCCACCTAAAACATCCTTCTAGCTGGTAATCCCACCCTGAGAGAAGTTCATCTGTCTCTTCCTCTTAAAAGTAGAAATAGTACCAAAACTGGTGCTGAACCACCCTGGCCCACACCACTAGCTTCCCACAGGTTCCTCTCTGTAATCAGCACCTGATTCACAATAGCATGTATAGTAGGAAACCTGAAAACATTCACCAACGCTCGAATGTCATACCGAAGACCATCCTCGAAGCGTATGGCCCTCAACATCTCATCACCCACCAGAACGGGTGCAAAATGATGAAGCTTGGTAAAGCGAGCTGAATAGTCCATCACTGACATAGCGCCCTACTGCAGATTCATGAACTCTCGAGCCCTATCTACCCCCAGCGTCTCTGTAAAGAAGAAGTCATAGAAGACTGCCTGAAAATATTCCCACGCTATGTCCCTGTGATGTTCTGACTGGGTGGTAACATCCCACCACCTCTTGGATGAATCATGCAGCATGTAAGTCGCGAGATTGACCCTCCGCCCTGGAGGCATCTCTAGGTTCTCAAAAATAGTCTGCATTGACCCCATCCAAGACTCCTCAGCCTGTGGTCCTCCATCCCCTGAAAACGTAGGTGGATTCTACTGCTGGAAGATACGAGTCAGCTCAGCCATAGATGTGGCAGCCTGTGATGCTCCCTGAAATGTCTGCATGAACCGCATAAAGCCTTCACGAAACTGCACCTCCACGCCTCTGTCCGGTATAACAGCTGGCGCCGCATCCATATCTGCTGGAGGATCAACTGGTAGCCCATGGCCCACCATCTCTGGAGTATAATCGTTGCCGCTCTCCTAGAGAACAACGCATGGTCGTCTAGGTGGCATGACACTACAAGGTAAAAAACACGCCTTAGATTCAAGATTAACGAGACTGAAAATGAATGAACCACAAAGGGATCAAGAGGAAGAAGGCATTTCAAAATTTTCAAAACAAGACTACACAGCATATATAATGACTATACGATGTGTACTTGACTTCCCTTCCCCTTCCCGGGTCCTTCGACACGGCTAAGCCACACGACTCCCATTTGAACAAAACTACACGGCGTGTATACTGACTACATGGCGTGTATGGTGTAATTTTCCAAATGCCTGTGTCTTTTGTGACACGGTCAACTACTCAGCTTGACACTACACAGCGTGTTACACCCGCACACGGTGTGTACACCACCCCGTGTCCTAGCCACACGGCTAACACCACATGGTTTGTCCTCAGATGAGACTACACGGTGTGTCCCACAGGTACACGGCGTGTACTAGATGAGCTCTGACGACCCATGTTGTTAGTTACACGGTCGGACACACATCTCACACTGCACGGCGTGTTCTATTTACACACGGCGTGTACTCGAAAGGATTACCCTGACCTGTGTTGTTAGTGACATGGCCAGGTCCCCAGGTCACACTACACGACGTGTTCTTCATTGACACGGTGTGTTCAAGAAAAGATTACACTGGCCCATGTTTGTTAGTTACACGGTCGGGTCTCCAGGTCAACACTACACGGCGTGTACATCCGGTACACAGCGTGTTCCCCCAAAGCATTTCCCTTCCCCGTGTCACTTCCCACACGGTTTGTGACACGGGAAGAGACTACATGACGTGTATTGAGGGTACACGGCGTGTAGTCAAAAAGTTTTCTTTTCTTCCTGAACAAAAGAATATACACGGCATGTTCAACAAACCACACGGCGTGTATACTGGGTTTTTCAGACAGTATGCCTCAGAAACTTCCCCGAAACCCAGAAAATACTGAAAACAACACCTAAGTTCCAAATTCTGATCCGTGAGGGCCCATACTCCCCGCAAATCAAAGTTTGGCATCTTATCTGTGTTATAATAAAATAAACATTCAATGATCCACCAAATTCCGGTAAATGGGGGCCCATACTCCCCAAAAACCAAAGTTTGCTTCCATTATTTCAACAAGCTTATACAACAATACCCTATCACATAGAAGGTATTTATCAAGAAGCTATCACAACATCATGATTTTCTATCACAACAACTATCACAACAACATGAAAATTCTAACGCACCTACATGGCATAGAACTATGCATGGCATGTGATTTCTAGCATCTGCCTAAATGATGCATGAGATGGCACAACCTCATCTCATCGGGTTACAACTAAATAGAGCCCATAGATAAAATATAACAGCACAATCACAAGTGCATCACCCAACGATAAAATCAAATCAACTGTAAAATTTGAAAAATCGGAAGAATTGCAAAATACGAGGTAGGCTGGATTTTCCCTGTACACGGGTTAGCTATGCTCGGGCACAGCTTATTACCAACTACCGTTCTCATCCTATCCCTGACTAAGGCTCCAAACAGTAAGTTAAAGAAAAGAACTCCTCTGATACCACTTTTTAACGTCCCGGTTCTGGGTTCCACTCAACGGGTTCCTCGAACCCGGTTCGCCACGTGACCTCAAGCACATTTCCCCAAACGCCATAGGCTGCTGACTAGCCGTGAGGGCCCGGGTATGATAGCGGGAAAAATATGCCCTTATTTGTCAAACTGTAGTGCAGCAGAAAGAATAAAACATACAACAACAGCGGAAGCAGCAACAGTATAAACATAACTGAAATGGATAACTGATAACAAAAAGGGAAAACAGTAGTCATATATATATGAAGATGCAACATGTCTCTATTCTATAAAATATCCAGAACATGTTACACTGCAATACAATAAATTACAACTTAAGTAAAAGTACAGAAAAGCAAAACAGAACATCCAGCGGCATCGCGAGCCAATGCTCAGTCCCATGCTCTCCTACACCCCAGAAGCAATCAAGTACCTGTATAGGGACCCTTGCCCTTATCTACACCTACAGAAACATAATCTGTTTGGGCCGAAAAGCATGACCCAAACAGGGTGGGAGAAATAATCTCAGTAGGAACCCATCAAAGGCTCATGCTCAACTGTGTGTAAACATGAAACAATAGTGTGCAAAAGTAAATTCAATAAACTAATCAGTACTCAAAAGTAACCAACTTACCAGTTATATTGCCATTTAATTATTCATTTAATCCATTTAATATAAGAAAACACCACAGTGAATTTCTAAGTAAACATTCAGTGTCCACGGACACTCAACCCTTACCCTCAGGTAATCAGAAACGTAACCCGCAGTTAATTGCCCATAGGCATAACAGATATTGCCCTCAGGCATAAAAAGTGTTACCCTCAGGCACAGAGTCTATTGCCCACAGGCACGGAAGAAGTTTCCCTCAGGTTAAAGATGCACTGCCCTCAGGCTAAGTAAAACACTGCCCTAGGGCTAAAAAAGTAATTGGGCCATGCCCAACATATGACAAGCATTTCACATACAATTCCTCTCAAGGAAAAAGTAATGTGCAAAATAAATAAGGCATACCCTCGGGTATCCTGGTCAAACAGCTAAACAGAGGAACGCACCCCCGGGGTGGTCCTGGATCCAAGCAGCGATCACAAACAGCATTTTAATATCACATTCAATTACCTATACAATTCTAGGTATTTAAAAATATCCACGGCCTCAGCCACACGACACCCCAAATATGGGTTCGTAGCTCAAAACACAAAAAAAACGCACGACAGTTGGAAAATAAACCCCAAGCCACCTATCTTTAACACCAACGAACGATATACGTGAACGTCGATTCCAGAAACTCCCAAATACGACGTAGATCTAGGTTAGAAGAAAACCCGTTCAAATGTGAATAACTTTCCCTCGGGAAAGAATTGGTAAGAACAGCTTAAGGAGAGAGGAGGGCTTACCCGTGTGGTTCCAATGAGATCGTCTGAGGTAGAAACGGATTCCTGACATGCGCTCAGCGGATCCTCGAAGATTTTTCCATCCCCTCCCGCTCCTTCCTTCGGTTCTAAGCCTTCCCTGTGAATAGGGGAGTCTACTGCCCATTTTAAGTGGAAAAAAAACAAATTACACGACGTGTATTTCCAAGTACACGGCATGTACTTCCCATTTTTTAACTGTTCCCCTGGAGAATTTCTGCCAGCGTGGCACTGTTCACCTGTCGACATGACTACATGGCGTGTCTTCATGAGTACACAGCGTGTGCTATCGCACAGCTGGCCACCACCTTACTATTAGCCTGCCGACTGACTACACGGCGTGTAAGGTACCACTACATGGTGTGTAGTCGGTCTTTACACCCTTCGTCTCCGACATGGCCACATGCCCTGTGTACTCATCCCACACAGCCAAAAGTACATGGCGTGTGGATAAAGTACACGGCGTGTACTTCCAAAATTTGGTTTTTTTTTCCCATTTTCCTTATTTTCTCAAAAACACTTAAGGAAAAGAGAAAAGAAGAAACTCGTACCTCAAAGATAAGAACCGGGTTCTTACAATTATCCTCTTATTTCTTTCATTGAGGAAAATTAGCCAAAAAATGACCAATGGATCCACATTCAAAAAAATTCAAGGGAAGTTTCCCTTTGTATTTACCTGTATCTCTTTTCACATTTTTAGAAAACAAGGATAAGATATCATCAAAAAATTTACATACCTCATTTTCGAAATCGGATTCACTGGTATCATATTCAATAAGAATATTCTTCAACTTCCCTTTCTTAATATCCTTGAAAAAAATTTCTCTATCAACTTTTTTTTATATAGATTTTTATCTTCTCATTTCATAGGTAATGAGAGTGGTATGAAAATCATCTAGATACAATGTTTCATTATCTCTATCTTCTAATGAGGATACTTTAGCATCAAAATTATCAGGAAGAATTCTCAAAATATTTTCAATAATTTTTGAATCTTCTAAATATTTACCAAGACATCTGATAGTACTAAAAATGTAATTCACCCTTATAAATAGTACCCTAATAGATTCATGCTCTCCCATTTTCCAATATTCATACTTCAGCCTCCCGATTTTTAAATTTACCTTCTTCAATTTTTTATTTCCTTAGTATATGTTTTTTAATTTATCTCATATACCTTTTGTTGTGGAAACACCTTTCACCCATAGGATTTCACTTTCAAAAAGTGATGATAGTAAAGAATTTTTGTCCCTTCCATCATTCTCAATATTATTCTTATCAACATATGTTAGAGGAATTTTATCATCAATATGAGGAAACCCATCTATTTTAGCTTCAACAATATCATATCAAATAGACTTAAGATATAGAAACATTTTATCTTTCCAGATATGATAATTCTTACCATTGAAAATCCTAATACCTTTACTGTTCACACAATTAAGATTCTCCCTTAACTTATCTTCAAAACTTTAGCAAAGAATAAGAAAAGGGTACCTGGCTCTGATACCAGTTCAAAGTACCCAGTCAGGATAATTATATCACTAAGAGGAGGGGTGAATTAGTGATACTTTTTATTTTATGTTTCCTTTCAAATAAAATAACCTTCACCTCTTGTTAAATATTTCATTCCCTGCTGAAAACAATTCAAACACACATCCAGAAGAACATAAGTATTTACAAGTTTCACTGTTCAATAAGAATAGATAGGTCCTTAGTATTGTTTGGAAATGATCTAATACCACACAATCCACATGAAAACAATCCTTTAATGTGGAATACAATGAGTGGAAAATTCCCTTTCACTCGTGTAGCAATATGTAAACAATCTAACAATGTGTGTGCTCCCTCTTAGCACAAATAGGAAAAAACAATGTTTTTGTAACAACACATGTTACCTTTACTCCTTTTCAATTTCCAAAAATGTATTATTTTCAAAACAATTCTTCAATTTCTTACCCAGAATCTAGTAATAACTTCAAGGACTTTGATATAGAATTCAATTTGATTTTCAGTCTGATTCTCCCAATACAATTATCCTAGTTTGGTTATTCAAATCTAATTTCCCAATACGATTCTTCCAATCTAATTTCCCAATAAGAAAATATATCTCTTCCAAAATATGATTGAGACAATTCATAATGCCTCATTCCTCAGTCCGAAAATCCTAATATGTAAATATTGATATTATTATCCAACCTGATATGGTGACCAGCTGAATATGATGACAAGCAGAATATGATAGATAGCTGAATAAAATGATCATTAAATACGATGATCCATAGAATACATTTTCATATTTTCTCTTCTCCTTCCACTTCAATCCATTGAAAATTTCTCAACTTATCTCAATACGGAAACTTATTTCTCTCCCTAGAAAGTCGAAGCTTCTCTCTCTTCCTCTCTAAATAGTACTTCCATTAGAAAAAGTACAAAGTACTTTCTCCTTTTATAGGTGACCCAGAAGTAGTTTTGGAGGGAATATAAAATGGTTTCCCACTCAACCAAATTACCCTAATTTTCATGATTCATTAAATTTTTGGTGCATTTTGACTTCGTTCATGCTTCTCAATCCTTCTCGTTTCTTCTCAATCCTTCTCGAATCATCTTCACAATTTGGTTGTCCTTCATACTTTCTTTTCAAACACCTATATGATTCTGATGTCACATTATGATTTTCTCAATATGAATTCTTCAATATGATGATCTATACTAATTATATATATAAATAAATAGGTAGCTTTCATCTTCTTCACAAAATCCATTCTGATTATTCTTCCCAATTGTCAATATGATGGCTCTTGGCCCAATTGATGAAAACCTTTGACAAAAAATAAATGATTTTCTTTCTATTCTAAATATGATACCCATCAGCTTAATTCTCTAAAGATTTATATCTTTTGGATTTTGTTCTAACTGAAAACTAGTACCTTAAGTTTCTCACATTTGCTACAAATATTACAAGCCTTCAAGATTCAAGCTCTACCTTTGACAGCACATTCAACCATCTTAAATGGTTGACTACATTGTTTATTGTTCTCTATAATTATAGTTTTCATTGGATGTAACTAAATTATTTTACCATTTTTATTTGAATACAATTATGCCTTTCATAAATATGATGGTATACTGAATACGATGGACTGGTGTCAACAGTTTCAACTTCAACAACTTCCTTAAATTCCAAACTTGCGCTTGTATTATGACTTCCTTCATGAATTTGAATACATTTGAGAACATCTTTAGTATCATCAGATTTGAAATGGAAAGTATTGTAAATTCCCAATCAATTACTTCATTTTCTTATCATCCTATATACGATTGACATGAATACAATTGGCATGATTATGATCAGGCTGAATACGATATCCAACACACTTTTTCTCTTTTAATAAAGATCTAATCAATCTGAATATGATTGGTTGCATCACTTTTACTCTCCCTTTATTTCATCAATATTTCATTAAAAATTTTCCAAATGATTTTGATTTAAGATAACTCCAATAATATCAAAGCATAATCGCATTTTTTTATCATAGTCATACAGACTTAAATTATGATCAAACCTTTCATACTAGATTCAATATGAATCCGATGAGCTTATCTTGAATATGATGGACCATTTCAAGCATTGTGAGTCGGATTGTTCGAATACGATGACCATTCCAAAATTCATCAAATAAAAAGTGATGTGACTTTTCCTTTCTTATTAAATATATTCGACAAAAAATTAAAAAACCTTTGAAAAAAAACTTCTTCAACTTATAGAAACCTTCTACAACCAATTTGGTCCCAACAAAGAGGGATAATAATCTAGAGGGAGGGAGAGAGAATAGAGTTTTAAGGGATTCTATTAGATGAATAAAATAAAAAGTAACTTAGGGTAATTTTATAAAAAAATCCCCAAGAAATGACCAAAGTTCCCCCTCCTAATGTGTTGGTGGTGGTGGGGGAGGGGGGAACTACCACACTCCTAATGGATTGTTATCAGAAAATTGGTGGTATGTAAGTGGATCCATTTCCACTAAATTCCCCATTTTCCTTCTAGTGTAATCCCACTAGAATTTTGGTGGAGAAAAATATAACCTAAAAATTGGGTTTTAACTAAAAAATACACGATAAATTAATAAGGGAATTTTTTAGTCTCCCACCTATAAAATGACATATTAAAATCCTAAAACATGTCTAAATATCCTCTATATAGATCCAAAACTTGGTAGTTAAAGGCTTTCCCTAGTGGTAAGGACTTCCTGTAATCCTGCATCAGACCCGGTTTCAAATCCGTGTGGGGGTGAATTTTTGCTGGAACTGTACAAATATTGTAGCATTATAGTAGTTTGGGTACTATAGTAGGTACTTCAAAAAGGTTATATAAAAACAATACTATTCATCTTGATTGGAATTTTGGGACACATATATGGGACTTCAAGAAATAAGGCCTTTATACCACCATGAGCCTTCGGGCCACTAGTCCTTCAGGCCACAGAGCAGATCCAAGGACTTTGTGATGGAATTATACCTAATCAAAAGAGAGAAGAAGATGTAAAGGTAGTACCTGATGATAGTTTTACATGGAGATCCATTAATAGAGTGGATAATACACACTAGTTCATGAACCTGGGTAGGGGAGGTAGTTATGGCTACCAAAAACATGAAGTTAGAACTACAATATGGAGTGATGGATGTGGGAGACAAGGAAGGGGATGTTTCAGTATGGGTTCATAAGCATTGAGATTATGATTCATGTACTATGAATCTGTTCCATTGTGCCTATGGATTATTAATAGAATTATTCCATGGGTATTTTAATCCATATAATTGGGTTCTCTATTAACATATTTAAAAATGGGATTATCTAGGAATAAAAATAAAAATATAATGCCTCTAGGACATTGTATGTAATTCAAAACTCAAAGTTAAAATTTACAACAACTCTAATTCCATTGGAGTCTATCTCATTTCCCAATTCCTTCCACCAATAATGACATGTGTTTCTAAAAAATACACACTATATGAATTCTCATCCCTAAGAATCATCCTCACACGTTACCAGTGAAACATTCCATCCACTGAGAATATATATCCTACCATATCCTTTTAGTTCCTACTGGATACAGATATATTAATGACATGTTTGTTTGAGGCGCCCCAGACCCACACTCTTGGATATATAGCTAAAAACACTTTATTTAAACATTTTATTTAATAAAAACTGAGGTGAACCAACCTAAAAATATATTTATTTTAAATTATTTCTATAATTTATACATTAAAACTCACAAATAATCTCACAAATACCACGAATCGAAGGTTTAGTGTCATCATGGGCTAGCTGCATAAGCAACTTATTTTACAATACTTTTGAACTTTTCTCCATAATCGATCCACACTAAACACTCTTAAAGACTTATTAAATATTACACTCAAGTTCATCATATAGGGAAATGAAACATAAGAAAGGGTTTGAGATGAAATTCTCAGTAAGGGAAAAACTCAACAACATGTAATCAAAGGGTTAAATCACAAACATATAAGATAACATTAGTATATAAGAAATATCTTATTGAAAATATAATAGATTAGTAATAGTTTTCTATAAGTCGTGATAAAAAACATGTAATCTCAAAAAAAAATACACATTTAAAATGGAATAATAGTGTGAGATAATAAAAATTAAATATAAAGCTTAATCATAGTCATATGACATAAAATTATGACATTTCATTAAAACATAGAAAAATAAGGAATTTTGGAAAAAACATAACCATAGGGAATAATCATATTGTGAGAAAACAAAATATTATTCTCATGTAATTATCTCATAAATATGAAAAACATTAACTTGTCATCATCCCACCAATATGGAAAACTTCAACATGATCTTCTCACAAATATGGAAATCTTTATCTTGTTATCATCTCGCATAGATGGAAATTTTTAGATTTTCATTATCTCACCAAGACATATAACATTAACCAATGCATTATTGGTAGATATAGAACCCTACCCATCAAATAATAATCATCCATACATGTGTGTGAAAAATGACCCCAAAAAAATTAATATTTCAAACATCACTTATTAGCCTATGGAAATGAGGTGAGTTTCATGAAAACTTTTATAGAACGTTTCATAAACCATCCTAAGAAAGAATGTGTATATTTCTATAAGAAATATTCCTAGTGTAACATAAGGAACATTAAGGATGATTACATAGGTGAAAATACCATTCTAATATCATTGGATAAATCACTTGAAAATTAGAGGAAATATCTCTTTTATTTTTAAAATCATCACGAATTAAGTTTTTTTGGAAAATAATTTTTTTTAAATGAAAGTAAGATTCATTGAGAAGAATGGTCATAATGAATAAAGAATGTTTTCGCACAAAAAAACCTTAAAATAGATTTTTAAAACATTTTTAACATTACTATAAAAGATGAAGTTATGGGTCATTTTCAAAATCTGTTTTTGGAAAAGACAAGTGAAAACTTTTCAAAACTATTACTTTTAAAAATAATATTCAATAATGGATCTTTGAAAATAATATAATGGTTTTCTCAGAGAAATGTGTATTAGAAGATAAAACATATAATCATGAAAGGGAAACCATTTTATTATTTTAAAATACCTCTTTTGAAAACCCACATCGTAAAAAATAATAATTATAATTCCATTTGAAAAGTGGAAAAAGTAAATTTTAAGTCCACATGAGATAATACATAATTAGGTTTCCAAATAAAAATAAGAAAATTAGAGGGAAGATAAAATATTTACATGGAAGAGAAATTTTAATTAAAGAGAATGAGAATTATTCATAACAATATTATACATTTATGGGGTATAAATTCATCTTGGAAGAATATTTGAATAAAAATGTCATTTTAACCAAATAGAAAGTTGATGTTAAATATAAAACATTAGGGTAGAAGAAAAAAACATAAAATAAATAAGTTCAAGAATAAATCTTATAACTCAAAAAAAGGTAATTGTGTTTAAAAAAAACCATTATGGTTTTAACAGCACTTGAATAAAAAATGATTGGAAATATAACAAGAGATTTATTTGTAAAGATATTGTATTTTATAAAAGGAATGATGAAAGGCATCAATAGGGAAGTATATACACTAAAAAAGAATGAAATAAAGGGTGAATTGGGAATATGTATTAAGAATGAAATTTGAGGCAAGAAAGACCCTTACAAACATTATAATTTACGAGTCAAGAAAAATTTAAAAAGTGGATTATGTGATAAAAATGTAAATCCTCAGAAAAAAAGAGGGGAAATAAAACATAATACAATATTAGGGTAGAACTTACCCAAATCATAAAAATGATGTTTAAAAAGAAAAATTATAACTCAATGAAATACTATTGAATTAAGAAACACCCCTAACTTGTATTCTTATTTAGTTGAAAATATTATAACCTATTTTATAATAATAATAAATATTTTAATCACTCATTTTAAAACCTTTTTCATGACCCCATCTCTCCAAATATTCCCCTCCTAAGTTGGAAATGGAGAAATAGATATAATGACCCATGAGTCCCACCTCCAGTAGGCCCTACGGTGGCGACCAGTACCAAGGTTATATAAATCTCGCAAAATGGGAGGCATTACCCTTTTTATAGTAACCAAGATAGGGATATAAGATATATAAACCACAAAGAAACTCCAATAAATATATATAAAATAAATACAAAATCCATCCCACATGTATGTCTAAAAAAATTATTACAAAACAAGTGTATCTAAAGTAAATACCAAAAACAAGGCTAAGTAACGACATAAAAACTATCCCAAAGTCCAAGATATTAATGCCCAGCATGGTCCCCGTAGTCCTCCTAGAAACTTTAAAATAGTTTTATATGAGCAGGGTGAGCATACAAGTACACTCAGTAGGTAAAACAAAATTCTATCATGCATAAGTGGAGAAGCACACTAATTCCCCCGTGAGAAACAGCAGAAACCAAAATCACCTAACAAGGTACACTATCCACCCCAACCTCAAAAAAGGCATTCTCACCAAATAATGAAAGTCAAGTAAATTAATATAGTAAGCACATAGATGAAAGGGTACCCTACACCACTTTCCCACTAATTAGCTTCTCTCACACCCTAACAACAACCATCTTAGCGCCCCACCTCTTCCAAAAGGACCATGTCACAAACCGACCACACACACTTGGGCCACATACCACATAACATCTCACCCTCACACAATTGGGCCACATAATTACATCTCATCCCACCCATAGACACCTGGTCCACAAACCACACCACATCCCAAAGACACCTGGGAACCACAACACATCTCATCCTGAAGACACTTGGGAAGAAAAACTCTCCCACACACACCAAGGCCTCACAAACCAAAACCTGCCTGAAGAGTCTTGGGATATCACCGCCTGGAAGAGGGATCAAGGAAGATCGGGTGGCCATCCATCCATCATCCCACCATGATGTTTGGGAAAGACACCCTCCCTTATAAAAATGGGTGTGTTCGGCATGTAGTTCTCAACTAGGGTGGTGTGCGTATAGAATCAAAAAAAAAAGTAAAAGTATATATATATTGGTACTAAACACTCAACCCAACCTATGGTTTCTTAAGAAAACAATCACCCGATAATACTACCACCTTTACTGCAACCTCTAAATGCACATATCGGGATGAACAATGGTCACTTACAAAGTTGATAACATAAAGATTCTTAACACCCAATAATTTTGATGTTATTAAGCATTTACCATTTATTCCATCCCTACCCAGGAAACTAACAACCACAACATACAACCAGCCTCACAACCAAGCCAAACAGAGGAAGAAAACTATGATAAAACACTCTACTTTACACTTCATCCCCACTTAGCACCCAATCCAACCACTTTCATTATCATACTTCAAAGTAATGCGGCCCAACCTAAGGCAAAACCCCCAACTCAAAACAACACCCTCCAACATATCATGTCACAACCATACTCAGAATCCCCACTGTGTATCCACACAATGCCCGAAAAAATAAACAAAACACGACCCAATTGCAGACCCACTTCAAAACACCTCTCACCCATTCCAAAATCAAATAGTATCTCAAAATAAGATTCCATTACACCCTTAAATCATCCAAACACACCATTGGTATCTCAAAAATAGCACCACACAACCCGTAAAAAACACACGACAAAAAATATCTACACACAAAAAACAGCCACACCAAACAAGGAAAGGTGTATTCGGATTTAACACACTTGTTATTTAATTCCACTTTGATAAATCAGGGGTTATCACAGAACAAGTTTGATCCTAGGGAATCCATTTAATTAACTAGATATACATGATTAATCAAGTTTTCATGTTCACAATGATTCAACAGAAGATTAACAACAAGTATTCACGAGTCATGTGTGCAAACAGAGATCACCAACATCCATGATTTTCATAAGGCATACGGCCAACACAATTCACAACATGGATCAAAGAGAATATATAGAACAAAACAAACATCATCATCATCTTCCACACCACTCATTTATTACTAAAGTAATAGGTCTGATTATCTTTATTATCATCATCTTCTGCCCCTCATTTATTACTTCGTTTAAAATGGATCCAACCATATTCACAAGTAGACATCAGTATACCCACCCCGCATGACACACAATTAAAATAGATATGAAGGAATCCCTACATGGAACAATAGAGAATTAGAAACTCCTCCTTATTCTAAAAATAGGGGAGGTGCGCAAGTAGTGGGAAGGACTGTAGGGTAAAATTGGATCTGAAGGTCACAACATAACACATGACTCCATAGGGAAGAAAGGATCTGGGTGTACTAAGAGAAAACGGAAGGGTTCAAGAAAGAGAGGATCTCAACTTTAGAAAAGGCCAGATCCTATATCAAAGTAAGGGAGATGATTTCAATGTACTTAAAAGTCGGTTCGTGGCCAATACCATGTGGCTTGGTTGTTTCAAAGTCTCAAGGGCATTAGGATATTAAAGAAATAATTAATATCCTTTGAAAATGCTTCATAAATGGTTAAAAAAGTTTTAAAACTTGATTTATATAAAATAAAATGTAAGAGGGGAAAAACTGGAAAAACTAGGAAAAGATAAAAATGACTCACCATTTGGTGTGTCACCGACATGAGTCATTGATGCGACTCACTGACGCCACTCACTGACACTAGTCACTGATGCCACCTATCGATTCCACTCACTGATTCCACCTACTGACGCCACTCACTGATGCCACTCACCGATAGTGAGCCACCAACATGACCCACTAACACAACCTAATAACAGCGAGTCACCAACATGACCTACCTACAGCGAGTCACCGATGCGACCCACTGACAGCGAGTCACTGACACAACCCCCTAACATGACCTACTGATATTGATTCACCAATATGACCTACCAATAGCAAGTCACTGACGTGAACCACTGACAAATATCCACCGACGTGACCTAATGATGCGACCTGCCGACAGTGAGTCACCAACACGACCCAGCAATGGTGAGTCACCGACGCGACCCAGCGACACCACCTACCATTGGAAAAACTTTATTTTTGGAAAATTCTTAAAATGAGTCACTATGACTCCCTAGAACACCTCAAAGACTGAATTTTCACAAAGAAATGGACCAAAGGGGTCTGGACTATTACATCAGATACCTCTCAAACTATTCTCACCCTATATAATTCAAAACCAAACCCATAAGAAAGAGTGGTCAGAACAACCACATTGTGAGATACCTCTCAAGGATCTTGTTGAACTTGAAATACCGCTACCATTATCAAAGTTCGATGATAAACCACCCTATGTTGTTCGAAATCTAGAGAGAAACATCAAAATCCAAGAACACCTCCTCTGTCATCTACAACCCCCAACCAACCAGAAGATACACCACATGAGCACCAAAACCACATTGTTCGGACACATAAATTAGGGAATTACTTCCTCGATATCGGTATATTATCTGCTCTGGGTGGCACTGACTCACTTGCATAGTTTTAATCACATCTCAATTAATGTGTCTTGATTAGGAATCGGGTTTTTCTCTCCTCAGGTTCAATACTTTATCACATATCAGATAACAAGGAAACAAATCATCTTATATAAAACAAGGTTCAAGCATTAAATCACAATGAAGTAAAACTCAAAACAACCCCAGGTACTGAGTACGCATCTTCACTTCTCTCTCCCAAGTACTCTCCTATAGGCCACCATTCCTCCACAACACACAAACCAAAGGAATGGTCCTTCTATGCAGCACATTCTCCTAATGATCCTGGATCTCTACTGTTCACTCCATGAATGTTGTGTTGTCCTTGGTATCCAACTCTCCCCATTCAATGAAATGGGATTCATTATGAAGATAGTGAAGAATCAGGGAGACATGAAAGACATTGTGGATCCTCTCTAATTGTGGTGGAAATTCTAACTGGTATTCCACCTTTCCAACTCTCCCCAATACCTCAAAGGGTTCAATGAACCTTGATGAAATATTTCTCCCTCTACCAAAACTTCGCTGCCCACATTGAGGGGAACCCTTTAAGAACACTTGGTCCCCAACCTAAAACTCCAAGTTCCTCCTCCTATGATCAGGGTATGACTTTTTCCGGTCATGTTTTATCTTCATACTCTCACAAAAAAGCTAAACCTTATCATTTGTACTATGCACCATGTTTGGACCAAGAACAGTTGTCTCCCCAACTTCTATCAAGCACAAAGGTGAACGACATGGTCTCCCATAAAAGGATTTGAATGGAGTCGTAAAAATGGAAGAGTGATAGCTATTATTGTAAGAAAACTCTACCAAGGATAGTTGTCTTACCCAAGATCCACCAAAGTACAAGACACATGCTCGTAACATGTCCTCCAACGTCTGGATGGTCCACTCTGTCTTCCCATCTTTTTTAGGGTGGAAGGCAGTGCTAAGGCGTAACTGAGTATCAAAAGCATGATGAAATCCCATCCAGAATTGCAAGGTGAAATGTGTATCCTGATCTGAGACGATGGATCTTGGAACTCCATGCAACCTCACCACCTCATTTATGTATCTTTGTGCCAAGGCATCCACCGTGCTCGACCCTTGATCACTATGAAGTGAGCCAATTTTTTCAGTTGATCCACCACTACCAATATTGCACCATAGCCTCCTAGTGCCTTTGGTAATCATGTGACAAAATCCATCAATATTTCATCCCACTTCCACTTGGGGACATCTAAGGGATGAAACAAACCACCGAGCACATAGTGCTCAGCCTTCACCTTCTAGCACACTAATCAATTCGCCACAAACGTTGCCACTTCCCGCTTCATTCCGGGCCACCAAAACTACATTCTCAAGCCACAGTCCATCTTGGAAACTCTTGGGTGTACCAATAAAGGCGAAATTTGAAACTCATGGATAACTCCCTCATGTATAGCCACTGGAACAAATAGTTTACCACAAAACAACATCTGATTCTGACCATCCTACGACCATCCTTCTGAAGCATCACCATGGTCAACATGATTTTTCATCACCTATGCCTCTAAGTATACCCACTGATACTCCTTCACCTACTACATAAGAGTATAATACACCATCATCTGAAACAGATAGCCTCTACCACCATCCATTCCTATATCTAAGTTCAAGGTTGCTAACTCCCTCATCTCCTTCCAAGCGTCCGCAGATTCCCTAACAACCTCCTTCTCTAAATTCCTACTCAAAGAATCAGCCACAACATTCACATTCCTTGAGGTTTAAGAGATCTCAAAATCATAATATTAAATAAAATCCATCCACCTCTATTGTTGAAAGTTCATATCTCACTGAGAAGAGATATACATCAAGCTCTTGTGATCTATGAAGACTATAAAATTCTCCCCAATGAGGTAATGTTTCCACAACTTCAGTATGAACATGCTCACTGCTTGCTCCAAATCATGGGTGGAATAGTTACATTCATGGGAATGTAACTGCCTAGACCCATAAGATATCACTCCCCATTGTTGCATCAGTATGCATCCTAAGCCTAGATAAGAAGCATCACAAAACACTTCAAACATCACCCCTCCTCTAGAAACTGGATCACTGTAGCACAAACTAACTTCCCCTCTATGTAGTTGAAATATTCCTGACACTGCCCACTCCACACAAAATCCTGGTCCTTTCTAGTCAGAGCCATCAACGGAGATGAAACTCGGGAAAAATTGATTAAAAATCTCTGATAATAGTTTTCCAGACTAAGAAAATTGTGAACCACTACCACATTCTTGGGTTTTTTCCAAAAAAACAATTAATTCTACCTTTGACGGATCCACTACTACACCCTACCGGGACACCACGTGTCTAAGGAAATGCACCTATCGTATTCAGAACTTACACTTGGATAATTTTTCAGAGTTGGTGGTGTCAAAGGACCTCCAGGACAGTCTTGAGATGCTCAGTATGCTTCTCCTCTAACTTCAAGTATATTGGGATATCATTGATAAATACAATGATTAATCGGTCAAGGATATTCATAAATATAGATTTCATAATCCCCATGAACATGTATGGTGCATTTGTAACACCGAACGACATAACTACAAACTTGAAGTGCCCATACCTACACCTAGAAGTAGTCTTCGGGATGTCACCCTCCTTCACCCTCAACTAGTGATACCTAAACCCCAAATCAAACTTAGAAAACCAACTTTCTCCCCTTATCTATTTGAAAAGATTTTTTATCCTCAGGAGAGGGTAACGATTCTTAATCGTCGCCTGATTCAACCTCTGGTAGTTTATGCACAGATTCTGACCAACATCTGCCTTCTTTGTGAACAAGATTGGAGCACCCCATGGTGGCACACTAGTCCAGATAAATCCCTTCTTCATCAAGTCTTCAATCTGAATATGCATCTCCCGCAACTCGGAAGGTTCCATCTGATAAGGATCCATCGAAATCGGAGAAGCACCGGGCTGCAAGTTTATCTCAAACTCAACATCACATTGAGGGGGTAGAGTTACAACCTCCTCAAGGAATATATGAAATAATTCCTCAAAAACCTTGGTAACCTCCTATATCTCATCATCTATTTATTCCACTGACAGCTCAGAAAACAAGTAAATAAGGGACCTCATATGTTGGCTGCCCATCTAACAACATTGCTCACCAATGAAAGCCACATGTTGGCCATCCACATGTGAAAAAATTATTATCCTTTGTAAGTAGACAATAATGGTATGCATAGAGTACAACCATTCTATGTCAAGTATGACATCGTACGGTTGCATCTATAACAGTAAAAGATCCCCACGGGACTGATGTGGCCCCATCATCAGTCTACATCTCTGGAACACATCAAACAAGATGTTCTTACCTATGAATAGAGTACTCATCACTAGGGGTATGGGAAGCCTCTCTATGTCTATTCCCAGTTCATGGGATAGACTAGGTGTAAAAAATGATTAAAATCTCTTAAATCAAACAAAGTGTAAGCAAGAGTACTGAACAAATTGATCGTACCTCGAACAATCTTCATCCATGCTGGAACTACTTCTTCTGCAGTGTGAAAATGACCACGCCCAGCTCCTTTTCCCCTATAATGATGACAGACTCCTCAACCAAGTCTAGGTCTAGGTCCCTAAGGAACACCTTGAGGTCAACCTCCACCTGCTCTCTCTCCCCTCGGTGGAGCAGTAACCTGCTATCCCTGTTGCTAAAATGGCTTGGCCGACAACTGTTGTTGAAGAAGGCACTAAAACTACCCACCTCCACCATACTGATCTCAAATGGCTATCTATTGGGAAAAAAATCCCTCAATGCATCATTGAATCATTTTTGAGGTGATTTTGTTTGTTGAAAAAGTGGGCCTCCGTGTTGTGTTTGTTGACAAAGCAGACCACGATGTATAAATTTGTTGAAAAAGGGGGTTACATGGTGAGTTGTCAAGTTCAAGGGATGTTTTCAAAAATCCATGATTTATTTAAAAACCTCGAAAAAGGGATGGATAATCTAGAGGTGGTACAAAAAGAGCATATACAAGGTGGCACCATTTTCTAGTGTTTGCCAAATTTTTGGGCCTCAAAATTGACAAATGGAGAAAAGTGATTTTGAAAAAGGGACTTGCACACTGGTGTATTGGAATCTTGGAAACTTGTGCGCCACATGTTTTTCATGATCAGAACATCCAAACGAGGAAAAGGAAAGAGGGGAGCCCAAGTTTTGGTTTGGGTGCGCAAGTGACTAGGGCGACAGAGGCTCGGGCGGCTGGACTTGCGTGCTGAGAGGAGACTTGTGCGCTAGCGCTCAGGGTATCCAAAATGCCTATAAATAGAGTTCCACCCCTCCTCATTTAACACAAAGTTCAAAACTTAGATAAAATTAGATCTCCAGTCACGCAGGTGTTTCGGTCGTGCAAGTGGTGGTTTGGTCACACAATTATAAAGATACTTAGAAGTTGGGTGCCAGTTGATAGTTGCACGCCAATATTGGTTTGGGAGTAAAAGGGTGCCAGTCGCCCAAGTTCAGAGTTGAAGAAGGGGGTGTCGCGCAAGTAGTTTGGTGACACTTATATGTCAGACTTGAAGAATCGTACCAGGTATTAGAGAAGCATTCCAGGTATAGAGAAGCGCACTGGTCATTCTAGGTTTGTAGGGAAAGTTGAAATATTTCTCGTTACATCTGTGGTAAAGTTATATTCATCAGTGGATGAAAGTGTAACTTCAACAGAGCATCCACATATAGTGGAAGATACATTCATTTGTGATAATGAAGGGACCTAAAAGTCTTTAAACTGTGAGTGGATCTTCTGAAGAAGTAGTGACACACTTCAGTTGAGAGAGTAGTGAGATTTCATATTGTGGGTGGTTGTAAACCAGGAGGGATAGTGAGTCTACTCCGAACTTTGTAAATAATAGTGTGCTTTTAGTGAATTTGGTACATCAGCACATTACCGGTGTATGCTCCTTGGATGTATCCCAGTGATGGTGAACCAAGTGAAAATAATTGTGTCTTATGCATGATTTAGTTTCTGTTTATACTTTTCTATAGGAAAGAAAGAGAATAGAGTTTTCCTTAATAGCGAAATAAGATCAATATGAAATATTGTTTTAATCTTTTATACCCTGATTCACCCCCCTCCCCCTCTCAGGGTATCTAACCCAGTGGACCTAACACTATTAGACACTAACTCTGAAGGTTCCAATGAACTCCATAGATAAAACAAATCTGCCCCAGGACTACAGGATAGGCATAAGGACCAAAAGGTCAAAACAGAAACTACTGAGGTCAACTCTATGATGGTCGAAACCTTAAATTCCATGTTGCCTAAGACCTTCCATTGTTATCCTTTCCCTTAGAAGAAACCTTCTGGCTCCCCTCTCATGGTATACCTCATCATAAGTTCATTCTATCAACTACCTCTATCTTCTTCTAGACCTCTAGTTATTTCGGCAAGGTGAAGGGAGTAACTATGTATTGGAGAGAAGGACAAAGTGCCTCCTCTAAGAATCTCTCCTGAGACTCTTCATCCAGAAAGAGATCTAAAGCGAAGTGAAGGAGATCCTTGAACTTGATCCCCAAATCCCGTACTGACATACTCCCCTATTAGAGGGAGAGTATCTTTTGTGTCTTCTTAGCCTTCATGGTTAAATAAATTAATTCTGCCTAGAAATCCTTCTCGAAATCAACCCACATAACATTAGCCTCCTTTCTCTCCCCTAGGTACAACATCCACCACTGACGCACAACTCCCCTCATCTTACTAACTGCCAATGGAACCCAATACTCCATCAGATCCTGGATTAGGCTAAAGGTGATCTCAAGTTCCTCAAGCTAGCTCTCTGTATCCATGTTTGAGAAACTACCCTCATACTCTACCAATGTCTTTCATTGGAAAGAATGTAACATTATCTACCACTGGTTTTCCTCCTCCTTTGGATCAACCCTCCACTGATCATCCAGATCAGCCTGTTGAGCCTCCACTTCCTAATCCACTCATGGAAGATGACCAAGTTCCATAACTAAAAAAGTAAACATGGGAATCCTAAGCCCGAGTACTATGGAATTTTGTTTAAGATTCATTTTAACTCATTATTTATTTAAATTCCCTGAAATTCCCAATTCAAACAAAGTCACAAGTCATAATTATGCATGTAACTATCCTAGAGTCTCTACCTACAAACATTGTATCCTTACTTGGTTATTCGTTAAGCTCAGATTCCTTGCATTAAATCATAGGGGGGCCTAAAATAATGTGTCCTAACCGGTCTTCACTGGCCTATGTCACACACCAAGGTCACCTAACACTATTTCCTTACCAACCCATGAAATTCTCACTATGACTAACTCCAAACTTCATCATATCTCTCAACTTGCCTCTAATATCACTCTATCACAACCCCTCCCTCTAAAGATGCCCCTCTTGAGATGGAAATAGAGAAATAGAGATAATAACCCCTAAGTCCCACCTCTAGTAGGCCTCGGGGTGGTGACCAGCACCAAGGGTATACAAATCCTGCAAAATGAGAGGAATTACCCTTTTATAGTAACCAAGATAGGGAGATAAGATGTATCAACTACAAAACAACTCCAAGACATATATATTAAAGAAATCCAAAATCCATCCCACATGCATGTTAAAAAAAATAACTATTACAAAACATGTGTCTCCAAAGTAAATACCAAAAACAAGGCTAAGCAGCAACATAGAAACTGTCCCAAATTCTAAGCTAGTAATTCCCACAATATTCCCTGTAGTCCTCTTGGAAACCTAAAAATAGTTTTATATATGTAGGGTGAGAATACAAGTACATTAAATAGGTAAAACCAAATTCTCTCATGCACAAGTGGAGAAGAACACTAATTCCCCAATGAAAGAAACCAAAATCACATAAAAAGGTATACTAGCCACCCCAACCTCACAAAATGAATGTTCACCAAATAATGAAACACAAGTAAAGTAATATAGTAATCACATCAATGATAGGGTACCCCACACCAATTTCCCACTAATTAGCTACTCTCACACCCTAACGACAAATACCCTCATTCTCCCACCTCTTCTGAAAGAACCACGTCACAACTTGGCCATACATACCTAGGTCACATACCACATCACATCCCACCCACACACCTAGGCCTCATAACTGCATCTCATCCCACCCACAGACACCTGGGCCACAAACCACACCACATCCTGAAGACACTTGGGAACCATAACACATCTCATCTCGAAGAACTCGGGGAAGAACAACACACCCACACACACCTGGGCCTCACAAACCACAACATTATCAAATATTCTTGGGCTATCACCACCTATAAGAGAGGGTGGGAAGAGTGGGTGGCCATCCATCCATCCTCCCACTGGGATGTTTGGGAAAGACACCCTCCCCCGTAATAATGGGGGTGTTCGACACGTATTTCTCAAATAGTGTGAGGTGAATATAGAATCACAATAAAGTAAAATTATGTATATATAGGTACCAAACACCCAACCCAGCCTATGGGTTCACAAGAAAACAACCTCCCCATAACACTTCCACCTTTGCTGCTACCTCTAAATGCACTTATCAGGACAAATGATGGTCACTTCCGAACTTGATAAAATAATTCCACTTAACACCCAATCATTTTGATATTATTAAGAATTTACCCATTATTCCATCCCTACCTGGGAAACTAATAACCATATCACACAACCATCCTCACAACCAAGACAAACATAGGTAGAAAACTATGATAAAACACCCCACTTCACACTTCCTCCCCACTTATCACCCAATCCAATCACTTCCATTATCATTCTTAAAAGTAATTCCATAAAACCTAAGGCAAAACCTGCAAATCACACTAGAAACTTAAAACATGTCACATCACAACCCTACTCAGAAGCCCCTCTACATATCCACACCATGCCCAGCAAAATAAACAAAACATAGCCCGGTTGCAGTCCCACTGAAAAACACCACTCACCCATTCCACAATCAAACAATATCTCAACCTAATATTCCATTACAACCTTAAACCATACACACACACTACCATAATCTCAACAAAAACACAACACAACACATACAAAGAAAAATACAGAAAAGATCCACACACAACACACATCCACACCAAACAAGGCAAGGTGTATTTAGATTTAACACACTCATTATTTAATTCCACTTTGATAAATCAGGGGTAATCAAAGAACAATTTGTATCCTAGGGAATATATTTAATTAACTGAAAATACATGATTAATTAAGTTTTCATGTTCACATCCATTCAATAGAAGATTAACAACAAGTATTCATGAGTCGGGTGCCCAAATAGAGACCACCAATGAACATAGTTTTTAGAAGGCATACGACTAACACAATTCACGACATGGATCAAATATAATAGATAAAATAAAACAAACATCATCATAATCTTCCCTTCCACTCATTTATTACTAAAGTAACAGGTCTGTTTATCTTTTTTATCATCATCTTCTGCCCCTCATTTATTACTTCGTTTAAAATTTATCCAACCGTATTCACAATAATACATTAGTATACCCACCCCACATGATAGAAAATTAAAATAGAGAAGAAGGAATACCTAACTAAAATAATAAATGATTAGAAACTCCTCCTTATTCCAAAAATAGGAGAGGTGCATGAGTAGCAGGAAGGAATCCAAGGGAAAACTAGATCTGAAGGTCACAGCACAATACATGACTCCATGGGGAAGAAAGTCTCTAAACGTACCAAGAGAAAATGTAAGGGTTCAAGGAAGAGAGGATCTTAGTTTTAGAAAATTCCAGATCCTATATCAATAGAAGGGAGACAATTTTAATGTACTTAAAAGTTGGGTCATGACCAAGACCACGCATCTTGGATATTTCAAAGTATTGAGGGCCTTAGGATATTAAATATATAATTAATATCCTTTGAAACTACTTTATAATAAGTCAAACAAGGTTTTAAACTCGATTTATGTCAAATAAAATGTAATAGGGGTGAAACTGGAAAAACTGGGAAAAGCTGGAAATGAATCACCGTTGGGTGAGTCACTGATGCAACTCACCGACTCCACTCACTAACACCCCTCACCAATGCCACCTACCGACACCACTCACCAATGACACCTACCAACACCACTCACTGATGCTACTCACAGACAGCGAACCACTGACATTACCCATCGATGCAACCTACCAACAGCAAGTCACTGACACGACCTAATGAAAACGAGTCACCAATGCGACCCACTGATAGTGAGTCACCAACGAGACTCACTAACGCGACCTACCTATAGTGAGTCACTGACATGACCTACTAACATAAAGTCACTGATGTGACCCACCGATAGTGATTTGCTGACGTGACCTACCGATGTGACCAACTGATAGCAAGTCACTAACACGACCCACCAACAACGAGTCACCAATGCAACCCACCGACGCCACCTACAATTGGTAAAACTATGTTTTTTGAAAAATCTTAAAATGAGTCACTTAAACTTCCCAGAACACCTCAAACACTAAATATTCTCAAAGTAATGGACCAGAGGGGTCTCGGCCATTACATTAGATACCTCTCAAACTATTCTCACCCTCGAGAATTCAAAACCAAACCCATAAGTAAGAGTGGTTGGAACAACTACCATGTGAAATACCTCTCAAGGATCTTACTGCACTTGAAACACCACTAACATCATCAAAGTTCAATGATAAACCACTCTATGTTGTTCAAAATCTAGAGTGAAACCTCAAAATCCAAGAACACCTCCTCCAGCATCTACTACCCCCAATCAACTAGAAGACACACCACATGAGCACCAAAACCACACTGTTCGGACACATGAATCAGGGAATTCCTTCCTCCGTGTCAAGATATTATTCACTCTGGGCATCACTAACTCGCTCGCATAGGTTTAATCACATCTTAATTAATGTGTCTTGATTAGGAATCGGGTTCTCCTCTCCTCATGGTCATGAATTTATCACATATCACATAACAAGGAAATAACTCATCTTATAGAAAATAAGGTTCAAGCATTACATCACAAGGAAAAATACACAAGTAAAACTCAAAAAAACTCTGGGTACTGGGCATGCATCTTTGCTTCTCTATCCCAAGTACTCTTCTCCAGGCGATCATTCCTCCACAACACACAAACCAAAGGAATGGTCCATCCACACAACACCTTCTCCCGACGATCTTGGATCTCCACTGGTCACTCCATGAATGTTTCATCATCCTCGATATCCAAATATCCTCATTCAATGACATGGGAGTCATCTTAAAGATACCAAAAAATCTGGGATACATGAAATACATCATGGATCCTCTCCAACTGTGGTAGAAATTCTAATCGGTATTCCACCTCCCCAACTCTCCCCAACACCTCAAAGGGTCTAATGAACCTTAGAGAAATATTTCTCCCTCTACTAAACCTTTTATGCCAATGTAGAGGGGAAACCTATAAGAATATGTGGTCCCTAACCTCAAACTCCAAGGGCCTCCTCCTATGATCATCGTATGACTTTTTTCGGTCATGTGCTATTTTTATCCTCTCACAGACAAGATTCACCTTCTCATTCGTACTCTGCACCATGTTCGGACCAAGAACAATTGCCTCCCCAACTTCTATCCAGCACAAATGTGAACGACATGGTCTCCCGTGCAAGGCATCGAATGGAGCCCTACCACTAGAAGAGTGATAGCTATTATTGTAACCAACTCTACCAAGGGTAGGTGTCATACCCAAGATCAACCAAATTTTAAGATGCATGCTCGCAACATGTCCTCCAACGTCTAGATGGTTTGTTATGTATTCCCATATTTATGAGGGTGGAAGGCAATGTTGAGGCGCAACTGAGTGCCAAAAGAATGTTATAATACCCTCTAGACTCAAAAGGTAAAATTTGTATCCTGATCTCAGATGATGGATCTTGGAACTCCATGAAACTACACCACCTCATCTACATACCTCTACACCAAGGCATCCACTGCACTCAACTCCTTGATCGCTAATAAGTGAACTGATTTTGTCAACTGATCCACCACTACCCATATTACATCACAACCTCCCTGTACCTTAGTTAATCATGTGAATAAATCCATTGAGATATCATTCCACTTCCACTCAGGGATATCTAAGGTTTGAAACAAACCATCGGGCACAAAGTACTCAGCCTTCACCTACTAGCACACTAATTACTTCACCACAAACTCTGCCACTTCCTGATTTATTTAAGGATACCAAAATAGTATCCTCAAGCCATGGTACATCTTGGAAACTCTTGGGTGTACCATTAAAGTTGAACTGTGAAATTCACAAAGAAATCCCTCATGTATTTCCACTGGAACAAACAACTTCACACAAAACAACATCTGATTCTGACCATCCTTCCGAAGCATCACCATGGTCAATGCGATTGTGCATCACCTCTGACTCTAATTCTCCCCACTGAGACTCCTCCACATACCACATTAGAGAAGAATACACCATAATTTAAAATATACATCATCTACCTCCATCCATTTCTACATCTAAGTGAAAGGTAGCCAACTCCCCCATCACCTTCCAAGTGTCCACAGATTCCCAAACAACCTCCTTTCTGTGACTTCCTTCTCAAAGAACCAGCCATAACATTCCTATTCCCTGATGTGTAAGAGATCTCTAAATCATAATCTTAAAGAAACTCCATCCACCGCTGTTATCGCAAGTTCAGATCTCACTGAGAAAATATATAACTCAAGCTCTTGTGATCTATGAAGACCACAAAGCGCTCCCCAATGTGGTAATGTCGCTACAACTTCAGTGCGAACATGATCATTTATAGCTCCAGATCATGGGTGTAATAGTTAAATTTGTGGGAATGTAAATTCCTAGACCCATAAGATATCACTCCCCATTGTTTCATCAAAACGCATCCTAATCCCAAATAGTAAGCATCACAAAATACTTCGAACATCACCCCCTCCTCTGGAAACCGGAGCACTAGAGTACTAACTAACTTCCCCTTCAGGTAGTTGAAAGTTTCCTAACACTGCTCACTCTACACAAAGGCCTAGTCCTTTCTGGTCAGATTTGTTAATAAAGCTACAAATTGAGAGAAATCAGGTTCAAATATCCAATAATATCTTTCCATACTATGAAAAATGTGAACCTATGCCACATTATTGGGTGTTTCCAAAGAAATAACTGATTCTACCTTGGACGGGTCCACTTCTACACCCTACTGTGACACCACATGTCCAAGGAAATGAACCTCTCGTATCCATAACTTACACTTAGATAGTTTTTTGTAGAGATGGTGGTGCCAAAGGACCTCCAGGATAGTATTGAGATTCTCGGTATGATCCTCCTCTAAATTAAAGTAGATTAGGATATCATTGATGAATATGATGATGAACCAGTTGAAGAACTCATGAAATACATAGTTCATGAGCCCCATGAACATGGATGGTGTGTTAATAACACCGAACAACATAACCACAAACTTGAAGTGCTTATACCTACACCTGAAAGCAGTCTTCAGGATGTCACCCTCCTTCACCCTCAACTAGTGATACCCAAACCATAGATCAAACTTAGAAAATCAACTTGCTCCCCTCAACTGGTTAAAAAGAGAATCTATCCTTGTGAGAGGGAAATGGTTCTTGACTATCACCTAATTCAGCCTCTGGTAGTTTATGCATAGCCTCTGACCACCATTTTCCTTCTTTGCGAATAAGAATGGAGCACCCCATGAAAACAAACTATTTTGGATAAATCCCTTCTTCAGCATGTAGTCAATATGAGTCCACATCTCCTGCAACTCATAAGGTGCCATCCTATAAGGATCCATCGAAATCAGATAAGTATTGGGCTGAAATTATATCCTGAACTCAATATCACATCGAGGGGTTAGAGTCACAAACTTCTCAAGGAACACATACAAGAATTACTCAACAATTCTAGGAACCTTCTCCATCTCACCATCCATGATTCCACTAACAACTCAGCCAACAAGGAAAGAAGGGACCTCATATGCTGATTGTCTGTCTGTCAGCACTTCTCACCAACAAAATCCATAGGCTATCCATCCATGTGTGAAAACATGAATCTCCTCAAGAAGAATTCGATAATAACATGCATAGAGTACAACCAGTAGATTCCAAGAATGATATCGTACGGTTTCATCTATAACACGAAAAGATTCCCACGGGACTGATGTGTCCCGATCATCAGTCTACATCTCTAGCATGCATCAAACAAGATGTTCTGACCTCTGACTGTCGTACTCAACACCAGGGGTACGGGAATCCTCTAAATCTATAGTCCTAGATCATAGTCTAGACTAGGTGAAACAAATGATTGCAAATCTCTTGAATCAAACAAAACGTAAGCAAGATTACTAAACAAACTAATTGTACCTCGAACAATCTTTGGTCATGCTGGAACTACTGTTTCTATGACATACAACTGACCACACCCAGCTCCTTTTCCCCTCTACTGAAAAATTCCTCCTTGACTATGTTTGGGTCTTGGACCTTGAGGAACACCCTAAGGTCAGCCTCCACCTGCTCTGCCTCCCCTCAGTGGAGCAGGAGCCTGTTATCCCTACTGCTGAAATGGCATGGCTAGAAATTGCTACTGAAGCGGGCACTGAACCTAACCACCTCCACCATACCAAGATCAAATGGATATTGGAAAATAACTCTAAATGTTCCAATGAACTCCATGAATAAAAAACCATCCCCAATCCTGCAGTATAGGCACGAGGACCATAAGGTCGAAATAGAAACTGCTGAGGTCGACTCCATGATGGCCAAAACCTCAAAGGCCCTAGTGCCTGAGACCTTCTGTTGGTAGTATTTCTATTCAAAGAACCCTGTTGGATCCCCTCTCATGGTATACCTCCTCACGAGTGCATTATATCAACTACCTCTTCCTTCTTATAGACCTCTAGTTATGTTGGAAAGGTGAAGGGAGTAACTGTGTATTGGAGAGAAGGATGAAGTACCTCCTCTAAGCATCTCGCCTGAGAATCCTCATCCGGAATGAGATCCAAAGTGAAGCGAAGGAGATCCTTGAACTTGATCCCCAAATCCCATACTGACATACTCTTCTACTGGAGGAAGATTATCTCTTATCGCTTCTCATCCTTCATGGTTGAAGAAAAGAATTATGTTCGGAACTCCTTCTTAAAATCAACCCACATAACATTAGCCTCCTTTATCACCCCTAGATATAGATTCCACCACTAACACATAGCTCCCCTCATCTAAATAACCTCCAATGGAACCCAATACTCCATAGGATCTTGGATCAAGATGAAGGTGATCTCAAGTTCCTCCATCCAACTCTCAGTCTCCATGTTTGAGAAACTTCTCTCATACTTTCCCAAGGTATACTGCTGGAAATCGTATAATGTTCTCTGCCACTTTTTGTCCTCCTCCTCTAGATAAACCCTCCGTCGATCAGTCGAATTATCCTACTCATCCCCCACTGCCTGATCCACTCATGGATGATGACCAGGTTCCATAACTGAAAAGTAAACAAGTAAATCCTAAGCCCGAGTAGTATGGAATTTTGTTTAAGATTCATTTTAACTCATTATTTATTTAAATTCCCCTAAATTCCCAATTAAAAAAAACAGAAGTCATAATGATGTATGTACTTCTCCTAGGGTCTCTACCCTGCAAAAAGTGTAGCCTCACTTGATTACTCGGTAAGCTTATAGTTCTTGCATTGAATCACAGGGGGCCCTAAAATCCCATGTACTAGCCGGTCTTACCTAGCCTATGTCACGCACCAAGGTTGTCTAACACTATTTCCATACCAACCCATGAAATCCTCATTGTTCCTAACTCCAGACATCATATTATCTCTCAACATACCTCTATTACCATTCTTACATAACCCCATCCCTCTAAAGATTCCCCTATTGAGCTGTCAATGGAGAAAGAGAGATAATGACCACTGAGTCTCGCCTCCAGTAGGCCCTAGGGTGGAGATCAGCACCAAGGGTATACAAATCTCTCAAAATGGGATGCATTACCATTTTTATAGTAACCAATATTGGGAGATAATATGTATCAACCACAAAACAAATCTAAGACATATATATAAAATAAATCCAAAATCCATCCCACGGGCATGTTTAAAAAAAATTGTTACAAAACAAGTGTCTCCAAAGTAAATACCAAAAACAAGGCTAAGCAGCATCATAGAAACTACCCCAAATTCTGAGCTATTAATTCCCACCATGGTCCCCATAGTCCTCCCAGAAACTTGAAAATAGTTTTATATATGTAGGGTGAGCATACAAGTACACTCAATAGGGAAAACCAAAGTCTCTCGTCCACAAGTGTAGAAGCACACTAATGCCCCTGTGAGAAAAAATAGAAACCAAAAGCACCTAACAAGTTATACTAGACACCTCAACCTCAAAAAATTCACACTCTCCAAATAAAAAAAGTTAAGTAAAGTAATATAGTAAGCACATCGATGATAGGGTGCCCCACACCACTTTCCCACAAATTATCCACTCTCACACCCTAATGAAAAATATCCTAGAGCTCCCACCTCTTCTGAAAGAACCAAGCCAAAACCTGACCGAACACACCTGGGACACATACCACATCAAATCCCAACCATATACACCTGTTACTCACAAATACATCTCATCCCACCCACAGGAACCTGGGCCACAAACCACTCCACATCCTGAAGACACTTGGGAACTACAACACATCTCGTCCTGAAGACACCTAGGAAGCACAAATCACCCACACACACCTTGGCCTCACAAACCAGAACCTTCCTAAAGAGTCTTGGGCTATCACTGCATGGAAGAGGGAGTATGGAAGATAGGGTTTCCATTCATCCATCCTCCCATCGGGATGTTCGGGAAAGACATCCTCCCCCATAAAAATGGGGGTGTTTTGCATGTAGTGATCAACTTGGGTGGGGTGCATATAAAATCACAAGAAAGTACAAGTATGTATATATAGGTACCAAAAACTCATCCCAACCTATGAGTTCTCAATAAAACAACCACCCCATAACACTATCACCTTTTTTTCTACCTCTAAATTCACGTATCAAGACAAACGATGGTCACTTCCGAAGTTGGTAAAATAAATATTCTTAACATCCAATAATTTTGACGTTATTAATCATTTACCGGTTATTCTATACCTACCCAGGAAACTAACAACCACATCCCACAACAATCCTCACAATAAATCCAAATAGAGGAAGAAAACTATGATAAAACACCCCACTTCACACTTCCTCCCCACTTAGTACCCAAGCCAACCATTACCGTTATCATTCTTCAAAGTAATTCCACTAAACCTATGGAAAATCCCCCAAATCACAATAGAACCCTACAATATATCACACTAAAATCATACTCATAATCCCCACTACATATCCATACCATACCCATAAAAATAAACAAAACACAGCCTAGTTGCAGTACCACTGCGAAATATTGCTCACCCATTCCATAATCAAATAATATCTCAGCCTGAGATTCCATTACACCCTTAAACCATCCACACACACCACCATACTCTCAACAGAAGCACCACACAACCCATAAAAATCACAATACAAAAAATATCCACACACAACACATAGCCACACAAAACAAGGCAAGGTGTCTTCATATTTAACAAAATTGTTATTTAATTCCACTTTGATAAATTAGGGGTTATCACAGAAAAATTTTGATCCTAGGGAATCCATTTAATTAACCAGATATACTTAATTAATCAAGTTTTCATGTTCATAGCCATTCAACATAAGATTAACAAAAAGTATTCATGATTCAGGTAAACAAACAAAGACCACCAATGACCATGATTTTTATAAGTAATATGGACAACACAATTCATAACATGGATCAAAGATAATAGATAAAAAAACAAACATCATCATCATCTTACCCGACACTCATTTATTAGTAAAATAATAGGTCTGGTTATCTTTGTTATCATCATCTTATGCCCCTCATTTATTACTTTGTTTAAAATTAATCTGACCATATTCACAAGAAGACATCAGTATACTCACCCCATATGATACATAATTAAAAGATAGATGAAGGAATCCCAACCTAGAACAACAGACAATCAGCCACTCCTCCTTGTACCAAAAATAGGGGGTGTGTGAGTAGTAGGAAGTACTCTAAGGGAAAATTGGATCTGAAGGTCATAGCACAACACACGACTCTATGGGGAAGAAAGCCTCTGAGCTTACCAATATAAAATGAAATACTTCAAGGAAGAGAGGATATCAGCTTTATAAAATGCTAGATCCTATATCAATATAAGGGATGTGATTTAAACATACTTAAAAGTCAGTTCATGGCCAATACCATGTGGCTTGACAATTTCAAAGTCTCAGGGGGATTTGGATATTAAAGATATAACTAATATCCTTTGAAACTACTTTAGAGATGGTCAAACAAAGTTTTAAACTTGATTTACATCAAATAAAACATAAGAGGGGTGAAACTAGAAAAAACTGGGAAAAGCTGGAAATGACTCACCATTGGGTGTGTCACCGACGTGAGTCATCGATGTGACTCACTGATGTCACTCACTGACGCCACTCACTGATGTCACCTACCAATTCCACTCACTGATGCCACCTATTGATTCCACTCACTAACGCCACTCACCGACAGTTATCCACTAATGTGACCTACCAAAAACGAATCACCAACGTGACCTACCAACGCGACCTACCAAAGAGAGTCACTGATACGACCCACCAACAGTGATTCACTGATGAAACCCAATAATGAGACCTACCAATAGCGATTCACTGACGCGGCCTATCGATAGCGAGTCATTGATGCAACCCACCGACATCGAGCCATTGACATAACCTACCAACGCGACCTACCGACAGCGAGTCACCAATGTGACCCACCGATAGCGAGTCACCAACACAACCCACCGACGCCACCTACCATTGGAAAACTGTATTTTTGGAAAACTCTTGAAACGAGTCACCATGACTCCCCAAAACACCTCAAATACTGAATTTTCACAGTGGAATGGATCAGACGGGTCCATGCCATTACAAACTTATTCTCTTATAATACCTTTTATATACATCACTTATAACAACTTATTACAAATATATTAGTCAGTTATAGTTTATTTTTAACATTGGGTGTCTATAATCATAATTTCTTCACACATGATTTGTATTCTCAATTTTGATCCTTTTTATACCCACAGTTGTATGGTTCCCCCTTAGGTATGCATATTCAGGACTAACTATTCTATTTTTTTTTCTAGGAATCATTTTCTATCCTATGTAAGTCAGTGTCTTAGGCACTGTAACTCGAGTCCCACATGAGGAGATGGGGTATTTCAGTTGCGATTGATAAGCCAAGTATATTAACCCAATAGTTACAAGAACTTTTTTAGATGGGCAAGACTCCCATAAAAGAAAAATCTATGTGGTTGGAACACAAAAGTAGACAAATTCATGATTATAGGACTAGGAATTTGTCTTGACATGGTATTAGAGTGAAGAAAGCATCTTTGTACACCCTCGGGTACCACTGAGGGGGAGTTTTTTATAACTATTATTATATAATTCTCCCTTAGGTGTGAAAAATAGAGAATAACTTCCCTGATGCTTTCTGGGAAGCATGCCCAATCCTTTATAAGGAAATGGAATAAGCACCATAGCCCGAGTCCCACATGAGGTGTGTAAGAACCTGGTTCTTATTTTTGAGGTACGAGTTTCTTCCTTTTCTCCTTTCCTTAAGTGTTTTTGAGAAAATAAGGAAAATTGGGGAAAATCCTAAATTTTGGAAGTACACGTCGTGTACTTTTCCACATGTTGTGTACTTTTGGCCGTATGGGATGAGTACACAGGGTGTGTAGCCATGTCGGTGATGAAGGGTGTAAAAACCGACTACACGCCGTGTAGTGGTATTTACACGCCATGTAGTCAGTCGGTAGGTGAATAGTAAGGCAGTGAAAGTAGCCGCCAGCTGTGCGACAGTACATGCCGTGTAATCAGGAATACACACTGTGTACTCATGTCGATGGATGAACAGTGTGGCGGTGCCTCTAAAGGAACAGTTAAATGAGAAAAGTACACGCTGTGTAGTCAATAGTACACGTCGTGTACTTTGTTTTTTTCGCTTAAAATGGGCAGTAGCCAACCCTGTTCACAAGATTGGATTAGAACTAGATGGGAGCTTGGGAGAAGACGGCCGAATCTTTTTAGATCAACCGATCGAGAACTGGGAATCTGATCCCACTTCCATCAATCACATTGGAACAGTACGTGTAAGCCCTCCCTTCTCCTTGCGTAGTTCTTGCCAATTCTCCCTCTAAGGGAAGTTATTTGAGTTTGAGCAGGTTTTCTTCTAACCCAGATATACTTCGTCTTTGGGAGTTTCTGGAATCGATGTTCGCATATACCGTTCGTGGGTGTTTAAGGTAGGTGGCTTGGTGTTTAATTTCCAACTGTTGTGCGTTTGTGTGAATCGTTGTGCCATGAACCCATGTTGGGGTGTTGTGTGGCTGAGGCCTTAGCTGTTTTAAATACATAGAATTGTATAGGTAATTAAATGTGATAATAAACTGCTATTTTGGATTGTTGCTTAGATCCAGGACCACCCCGGGGGTGTGTTCCTCTGTTTAGCCGTTTGGCCAGGATACCCGAGGGTATGCCATTGTAATAATTTTTTTTAAATTTCCATGAGAGGAATTGTATGTGAATTGATTATTTACATGTTGGGCATGGCCTGGTTACTTGCGCCTGAGGGCAGTGTTCTATTAGCCTAAGGGAAATGTACTATTTAGCCTGAGGATAGTGTTATATTTCACCTGAGGGAAACTTCTTCTATGCCTGAGGGCAGTAGATTTTGTGCCTGAGGGTGACACTTCATACGCCTGAGGGAAATACTCGATAGCCTGAGGGCAAGCTTGAGGGCGTGGTTCTACTATATTAGCCTGAGGGCAAGATTCTAATTATCCTGAGGACTTGGTTCTATTAAGCACAGGATGTTATTAAATTAAATGGTTAAATGAATAATAAAATGGAAATATAACTGGTAAAGTGAGTTACTTTTGAGTACTGATTTGTTTATTGCATTTTACTACTGCACACTATTGTTGCATGTTTACACACAGTTGAGAACGGGCCTTTGGTGGGTGCCTACTGAGATTATTTCTCACACCCTGTTTGGGTCATTCTTTTCGGCCCAAACAGATTATTTTTCGGCAGGTGTGGATAAGGGCAAGGGTCCCTATACAGGTACTTGATTGCTGCTGAGGAGTAGGGGAGCATGGTACCGGGATTAGGCTCGTGATGCTACCGGCTATTTTGTTTTGTTTTGATGTACTCTGTGTCATATTGTACTACTTTGTAACATGTTCTGGTTGTTTTCTTAGAACTTGAGGCATGTTGCATCATCATTATATATATATATGACTGTTGGTTGTTTTTACTGCAGTTGTTTTTTTAAAATTGTGTATGGTTTATCGTTTCCACTGTTGATGTATGTTTTTATTATTCCGCTGTGCTAAACTTTGACAAATGAGGGAATAGTTTCCCCACTATCAGATATGGGGCCTCCCTGCTAGTCAGCAGCCTCTGGCGTTTGGGGAAATGCGCTTGAGGTCACGTGGCGAACTGGGCTCAGGGCACCCGTTGAGTGGCACCCGGACCTGGGACGTTACAAAGTGGTATCAGAGGCGTTCTTTCCTTTGACTTACTATTTGGAGCCGTATTCAGGGATAGGACAAAAAGGGTAGTTGGTAATAAGTTGTGCCCGAGAGTAGCTAACCCGTGTACAGGGAAAAGCCAGTCTACCTCGGTTACTGCAATTTTTCTGATTTTTCAATTTTACAGTTGAATTGATTTTCACCGAAGGGTTACTCACTTGGGATTGTGATATTTATATTTTATTCATGGGTTCTATTTAGTTGCAACCCGATGAGATGAGGGTATGCCATCTCATGCATCATTTAGTCACATGCTAGAACTCACATTCCATGCATAGTTTCATGCCATGTAGGTGCATTAGAAATTGCATGTTGTTGTGATAGTTGTTGTGCTAGAAAAGAATATTGTTGTGATAGCTGCTTTGATAAATACCTGCTATGTGATAGGGTATTTTTGTGTGAGCCTATTTATATAATGGACGTCGAACTTTGGTTTTTGTGGAGTATGGGCCCTCACTAACCGGAATTTGGTGTATCATTGATTGTTTATCCGGTTATAACATATATAAGATGCCAAACTTTTATTCGTGGGGAGTATGGGACCTCACGAATCAGAATTTGGCACTTAGGTGTTGTTTTTTAGTATTTTTTGGGTTCCAGAGAAGTTTCTGAGGCATACTGTCCGAAAACCCAGTATACACGCCGTGTAGTACCTTAAACATGTCGTGTATTATCTTCTGTTCGGAAAGAAAAGAAACTTTTTGAGTACACGTTGTGTAGTATTGAACCAGTGTCCGCCGTGTAATTAATAACACGGGCGGAGGAAACCTTAAGACATACAGGCCGTGTCCACTGTGGAACACACCGTGTAGTCTGACCTGGGATTCGGCCGTGTAACTAACAACATGGGTTGGTATAATCCTTTCTTGTACACGTCGTGTCCATCTGGAACACGCCGTGTAGTGTGAGCCGTGTATCCGGCCGTGTAATGAACAACATGGGTCGACGGAGCTCTTCTAGTACACGTCATGTACCAGTGGGACATGTCGTGTAGTCTTGTCCGAGGACAGACCGTGTGGTGTTAGCCGTGTGGCTAGGAAAACGGGGTGGTGTACACGCCGTGTGCGGGCATAACACGCCATGTAGTATCAAGCCGAGTGGTCTGTCGTGTCACAAACGACACAGGCAGTTGGAAATTTACACCAATACATGTCGTGTGGATTAAATACATGCCATGTAGTTTTGTTCAATGGGAGCTATGCATCTTAGCCGTGTAGAAGGACCCGGGAAGGGGAAGAAAAGCTAGGTACACACCGTGTAGTCAGTATACATGCCATGTAGTCTTGTTTTTCAAATCTTGAAATGCCTTCTTCCTCCTATTCCCTTTTGGGTCCCTTCATTTTCAGTCTTTGATAATGTGGATCTAAGGTGTGTGTTTGATCTTGTAGAGTCGTGCCATGAAGACGACCACACGTTGTTCGCCAGGAGAGCTGCAATGATTATACTCCAGAGATGGATGGCCATGGGCTACCAGTGGATCCTCTAGCAGAGCCAGATGCGGCGCCAGCTGTTATACCAGACATAGGCATGGAGGTGCAGTTCTGTAAAGGCTTTATGTGGTTCATGCAGACCTTTCAGGGAGCACCGCCAGCTGCCATATTTATGGCTGAGTTGACTCGTATCTTCCAGAAGCAGCATCCGCCTACGTTTTCAGGGGATGGAAGACCACAGGATTATGAGTCTTGGTTGGGGTCTATGCAGACAATCTTCGAGCATCTAGAGATGCCTTCAGGGCAGAGGGTCAAGCTCGCAACTTATATGTTGCGTGATTCCTCCAAGAGGTGGTGGGATGTTACCACCCAGTCGGAGCATCACGGAGACATGGTGTGGGAAGATTTTCAGAAAGTCTTCTATGAATTCTTCTTTCCAGAGACGTTGAGAGCAGATAGAGATCAAGAGTTCATGAATCTGCAGCAGGCGCTATGTCGGTGATGGATTATTCGGCTCGTTTCACTGGGATTCAGCATTTTGTACCTGTTATGGTGGGTGATGAGACATTGAGAGCCAGACGCTTTGAGGATGGTCTTCGGTATGACATCCGAGCACTGGTGAATGTTTTCAGGTTTCCTTTAGTACATGCTATTGTGAACCAGGCACTGATTATAGAAAGGAACCTGCGGGAGCTAGTGGTGTGGGCCAAGGCAGTTCAGCACCAGTTTCTGGTACTATTTATACTGGAAAGAGGAAGAGAAAGATGGACTTCTCTCAGGGTGGCAGTACTATCCAGATGATTGCTTCAGGTGGCCCGGTCAGGTTCTACCAGTGTGGTAAGGAGGGGCACAAGAGACCTCAGTGTCCATGAGACCCAGTGGAGTGCCGAGATTGTGGCAATATGGGTCATCTGCAGCGCTTTTTCAGGGTGTTTCCACCAGTGGCTAGTGAGAGGGGTTCTGTGCAGACTCTGCATGCGGGGGCAGGACCAGCAGCTTCTTACCAGTCAGGAAACTGGAATATGTCAGGGTGTGTAGGCTGGGATGGTGGTCGTGACCGTGGTAGCCAGACACCAAGATCTCAGAGGCAGTAGGGTGGGACAGCTTTGGGTAGCCAGGATGTGTTGTAGGGTCGTGGCACTGGGCAGGCATATGCATTGCAACAGACCCAGCAGGAGTAGGATCTTGGGCCTTCTACAGTCAGAGGCACTATTCTAGTATCTTCTGCATTATCTTCAGTACTTTTTGATACGGGTGCTACACATAGTTTCATATCTGTACCCGTTGTGGAGAGCCTTGGACTCTGTGTTTCTTCTTCTTCTGATGTTATGATGCTAGACACTCCATTAGGGACTAGAACGGCTGGTGTGCATTAGTGCAGGGAGTGCCCCCTTGAGGTTGGTGGGTGTCACTTTCTATAGGACCCCTATGTCTTAGAGATGACGAGCTATGATGTCATTCTCGGGATGGACTGGTTGGTTCCCTTTTGAGTCTTTGTATATTGCTATCATCTCAGGGTGTGTTTCACATCACCAGAGGGTGGAGAGTTTCTATACAAGGGCGAGTGGGATGTTCAGGTGAGTCGAGCTGGACCAGAGCATCATGGGCGAGGTGGTATCACATCCTAGATTGTGAGCTTATATCTGGATGACCAGGGGACTTGTCAGAAGTATTTCCCTCCAATGGTTGATCGTTTCATGGATGTCTTCTAGGAAGACTTTTCAGGTCTTCCTCCGAAGCATGAGGTGGATTTCTCTATTGAGCTTGTGTCAGGAGTAGCATCGGTGTCCATTCCTCCTTATAGGATGGCTACACCAGAGTTGTAGGAACTCAAGAGGTAGTTAGAGGAGTTACAGGAAAAGGGGTTCATCCGACCCTGTACTTCTCCTTGGGGTTCGTCGGTCCTCTTTGTGAAGAAGGAAGACGATACCCTCATACTCTGTGTGGATTATCAGAATTTGAACCAGTTGACAGTTAAGAATCGATATCCCTTGCCAAGGATTGATGATCTGTTTGATCAACTTCATGGAGCACGGGTGTTCTCGAAGATTGACTTGAGATCAGGATATCATCAGTTGCGCGTTAGACCATCTGATATACCTCTCATAGCTTTCAGGAGTAGGTATTCTCTATACAAGTATACGGTTATGCCGTTAGGACTCACAAACGCGCCAGTAGTTTTTATGGCTCTGATGAATCGTGTGTTCCATCCTTATTTAGATTCTTTTGTGGTAGTATTCATGGATTAAATCTTGGTGTACTCTCACACTCGACACGACCATGCCACTCATCTTGATATCATATTGAGTACACTGAGAGAGCATCGGCTATATTCTAAGCTCTAAAAGTGCCACTTTTGGATGGACCAGATTCACTTCCTAGGTCATATCATCTCATAGGAAAAAGTTGAAGTAAACCCAGAGAATTTGAGGGCAGTGGTTTCCTGGGAGCATCCTAAGAAGGTGTTTGAGATACGGAGTTTCTTGTGGCTGGATGGTTACTACAGACGCTTCATACAGGACTTCTCCCGCTTAGCAGTGCCATTGATGGGTCTAACTAAGAAGGGTGTAAAGTTCATTTGGTCAGAATCTTGTGAGATAGCCTTTCAGGAGATGAAGGGAATGTTGACATCAGCACCAATCCCGATACTCCCAGAGCAAGGAAAGAGATATACAGTTTACTGTGATGCATCAGGTATTGGGCTGGGAGAAGTGTTGATGTAGGGTGATCGAGTTGTTACGTACAGTTCTCAGCATTTGAGGCCACATGAGAGGAATTACCTGACGCATGACCTCGATTTGGTTTCATTTGTTCATGCGTTGCACTATTGGAGACATTATCTCTTGGGAGAACATTTTTTTGGTGTTCACGGACCACAAAAGTCTCAAGTACATCTTTACCCAGCGTGACTTGAACCTGAGACAGTAAAGGTGGGTTGAATACCTTCAGTACTTCGATTTTGATCTTGCCTATATGCCTGGTAAAGGTAATGAAGTGGCTAATGCACTGAGCATGAAGACTCAGATACAGGCAGTGCAGGAGGCTAGTGGTGAATGGAAGCTTATGGCTTTGTTCTCTGAGATGCATTTGGAGGTGCATGACAGTCAGGGGCAGATCTATCTTTCTTCTTTAGTTGTGACTTCTACCCTCCTGGATAGAGTGAGGATGAGACAGCTATCTGATTCATAAGGCCTAGTTCTATAGGAGTCGGTGGAAAGTGAGGACCCTCTTCTTGGATGGATGATAGGCGATGACGAGGTACTGTGTTTCCATGGATGAGTATGGGTTCCATGGGATATACGCGAGAAGCCGATGCGGGAGTTTCATGCTTCATCTTGGGTAGTTCATCCCGGGGTTACCAAGATGTACTGAGACTTGGGACGTCAGTACTAGTGGCTGGGTATGAAGAGAGAAATAGCTGGTTTTGTTATGAGGTGTTCCACCTGTCAGCAGGTGAAGGCGGAGCATCAGAGGCCAGCCGGACTGTTACAGCAATTACCCATTCCGGCATGGAAATGGAATGATGTCATGATGTACTTCGTGACTGGGTTGCTGAGGTCACCTCTAGGCAATGATGTCGTGTGGGTTATTGTGGACAGACTCACAAAGGTATATCACTTTTTGCTGATCAAGGAGACCTTCGAAGTTGATGAGCTCGGGAAGTTGTATATTTGAGAGGTCATATGTCTTCATGGGGTCCCCCGTTCTATCGTTTCAGATAGGGAAGCCCGTTTTACGTCTCTTTTATGGAAGAGTTTTCAGAGGGCACTGGGTACACAGGTGCTTTTGAGCACAGCTTACCACCCTCAGACCGATGGCCAGTCAGAGCGTACAATACAGGTGCTTGAGGACATGTTGCGGGCATGCATCCTAGACTTTGGGGGATCTTGGGAGAATCATATACCCCTAGTCGATTTTGCCTACAATAATACCTTTCAGGAAACTTTTGAGATGGAACCATACGATGCTTTATATGGTAGGTCATGCTGATCACCTTTGTGATGGTTAGAGGAGGGTGAGGCAGCTTTACTGGGACCACAGCTAGTGCAGGTGACTTCTGAGCAGGTCCAGTTGATTTAGAAGCGGATTTCTATTGCACAGTCTCATTATAAATCTTATGTTGATCGCCGCAGATGACCCTTGGAGTTCGTGGTCGGGGATCAGGTTTTCTTGCGTGTTTCACCGAGGTTGGGACACAGAAGGATCAGGAGACAGGGTAAACTTTCACCAAGGTATGTGGGGCTATTTGAGATTCTGGAAAGAGTCGGGCTGGTTGCCTATCATTTTCAGTTACCACAGAGGTACCGATCCATGCACGACATCTTCCATGTATCTCAGTTGCGTCTCTATCATTCAGACTCGTCTCACGTCTTTCAGCCCGAGGAGCTTGATCTTGAGATAGATGTGTCCTTTTAGGATCATTCGATTTGTATCGTTGATAGAAGCACGAAGGTTCTCCAAGGTCGGTCAGTTCCTCTCGTACGGGTGATATGGCAGCATGGCCGAGTGCAGGATGAAACCTGGGAGTGGGAGACCGATGTACGTGCACGGTGGCCGGAGTTGTTCACGGCTATATCTTCACCACCCTTGGAAGGGAAATTCGGAGATGAATTTCTTTAAGGGGGGAAGTTTGTAAGAACAAAGTTCTTATTTTTGAGGTACGATTTTCTTTCTTTTCTCCTTTCCTTAAGTGTTTTTGAGAAAATAAGGAAAATGGGGGGAAATCCTAAATTTTAGAAGTACACGCCGTGTACTTTTCCACACGCCATGTACTTTTGTCCATGTGGGATGAGTACACAGGGTGTGTAGCCATGTCGGTGAAGAAGGGTGTAAAAACCGACTACATGCCATGTAGTGGTATTTACACGCCGTGTAGTCAGTCGGCATGTGAATAGTAAGGCGGTGAAAGTAGCCGCCAGCTGCGTGACAGTACACACTGTGTAATCAGGAATACACGTTGTGTACTCATGTCGACGGATGAACAGTGCGGCAGTTCCACCAAAGGAACAGTTAAATGAGAAAATTGCATGCCGTGTACTTTGTTTTTTTCACTTAAAATGGGTAGTAGCCAACCCTGTTCACAGGATTGGCTTAGAACCAGATGGGATCTAGGGAGAAGATGGCTGAATCTTTGTGGATCAACCGATCAAGCACCGGGAACCCGATCCCGCTTCCGTCGATCACGTTGTAACTGCACGGGTAAGCCCTCCCTTCTCCTTGCATAGTTCTTGTCAATTATTCATCTAAGGGAAGTTATTTGAGTTTGAGTGGGTTTTCTTCTAACCCAGATCTATATCGTCTTTGGGCGTTTCTAGAATTGACGTTCGCGTATACCGTTCGTGGGTGTTTAAGGTAGGTGGCTTGGTGTTTAATTTCCAACTGTTGTGCGTTTGTGTGAATCGTTGTGCCACGAACCCATGTTGGGGCGTCGTGTGGCTGAGGCCTTATCTGTTTTAAATACCTGGAATTGTATAGGTAATTAAATGTGATAATAAACTGCTGTTTGGGATCGCTGCTTGGATCCAGGACCACCACGGGGGTGCGTTCCTCTGTTTAGCCGTTTGGCCAGGATACCCAAGGGTATGCCATTGTAATAATTTTTGTTAAATTTCCTTGAGAGGAATTGTATGTGAATTTCTTATTTACATGTTGGGCATAGCCCGGTTACTTTCTCCTGAGGGAAGTGTTCTATTAGCCTGAGGGCAATGTATTATTTAGCCTGAGGGCAGTGTTATATTCCGCCTGAAGGCAACTTCTTCCGTTCCTGATGGCAGTAGATTATGTGCCTGAGGGCGACACTTCGTACGCCTGAGGGCAATACTCGATAGCCTGAGGGAAATCTTGAGAGCGTGGTTCTACTATATTAGTCTGAGGTAAAGATTCTGATTGGCCTGAGGTCTTGGTTATGTTGAACACGGGATGGTATTAAATTAAATGGTTAAATGAATAATAAAATGGCAATATAACTGGTAAATTGAGTTACTTTTGAGTACTTCTTAGTTTATTACATTTTACTACTACACACTGTTGTTGCATGTTTACACACAGTTGAGCACGGGCCTTTGGTGGGTGCCCACTGAGATTATTTCTCACACCCTATTTGCGTCATACTTTTTGGCCCAAATATATTACGTTTCTGTAGGTGTGGATAAGGTAAAGGGTCCCTATACAGGTACTTGATTGCAGTTGAGGAGTAGGGGAGCATGGGACCGGGCTTAGGCTCATGATGCTACCAGCAGTTTTGTTTTGTTTTTCTGTACTCTGTGTCATATTGTACTGCTTTGTAACATGCTCTGGATGTTTTCTTAGAATTTGAGGCATGTTGCATCATCATTATATATATGAGTGTTGGTTGTTTTTACTGCAGTTGTTCATTTAAAATTGTGTATGGTTTATCGTTTCCATTATTGATGTATGTTTTTATTATTCCGCTGCGCTACACTTTGACAAATGAGGGCATAGTTTCCCCACTATCAGACCTAGGCCATCGCTGCTAGTCAGCAACCTCTCGCATTTGGGGAAATGCGCTTGAGGTCACGTGGCGAACCGGGCTCGAGGCACCCGTTGAGTGGCACCCGGACCCGGGACGTTACAAGGTGAGAGGGTATTTCATATGTGGTTGATAAACCAAGTCAATTTCCTTAATAGTTATGAGACCTTTTCTAGATGGGTGGGACACTTATTAAAGATAAATCTGTGTGGTTGGAACACTGAAGTGGGAAAAATCATGTTTGTTGGGATGATAATTGGTCTCAATTAAATAATAATATTCCTTAAATTCCTCTACATCTCACATTCATAGTCTACTATATTAATTTCACCCTTAATTTTCAATGTTCTATAAATAGAACACATATTGAAAATTAGGAATGTCAATGTGATAATGAAAATATGAGGTCCCATGTAAAGAAGTCAAAATCCATCTATGTAAAAGGAGTCACTTCCATGAGGAATAAATGGAAAAGAAAATGACCTTATAATAGTTGGTTGGATTGATTCCTTGGAACCTAAAGTTTAAGAACCCATATGAGTAAAAAAAAGGTTTCTATTTCAATAAGTTTAATAAAACTATCAGATAAAGGTTGAAGTGATCAAAAATTATTCAAGATTTATTAAATAAGACTCTTACCAAAACTGATAGATATCTTCACTAAAATACTCTTATATGAGAATTTTTTATGCTGAAGCACCTCAAAATTTTGTTTAAAGGATATTGGGATTGTTATAATAATTCAAATAATCATTTTTAGAAGAATTAAGATTCTTTAAAGAAGAATGTATAAGTCTTGGAGAAACACTAAGTTTGTTTGAAGCTTCCAGTAGTAGTTTTTATTTTTGAGTTCATGAGAAAATGGCTAGGTATGGAGTATAAGGCCTTCCCTATTGTGTTCATAATACTTTTTATACCAAATTTAAGACTTTAGGTGTTGAGTGTAAATATTTTAATAAATTTTCAGACTTTTTTTTCGTCATATAACTCGGTTAATCATAAGTCTTTATTGATCATAAATATTTATCATATGACTTCACTACCCATCATAAGGATTTAAAGTCTTCTAAAAATTGAAAAAGAAAATAGAGTAAGACTCTTTGGAGTTGATCATGAGTCTTTAATAACTAATCATAAGTCTTTGAACATAATAACTTATAAATATAAATATATGAATTTCACAATGTAAGACTTTAACACTTAGTAAATTTTTGAAGTTCTACTCGTTGAAAATCTGAGCTTCCATATCTCAGATCTAATGAAGATGGAATTATTTATGATGACACCAGTTCTATTTTATCATGGTATAAACATCATAAACACCTTGAATAGTGTGTGATTCAATCTTTTGAAATCATGATAAATCAGGTCTTCACCATGGAAAGAGAAGATCAAGGTGATATGAAAAATAAAGTTTCCATAATTCTTTAATTTTGAGGAAATAGAATTAGAACATGATTGTGATCTGATTTTGAGTTCATAATGTCATGATGCTTAAAAAATCCACGATCTGCACTTTTTATGAGTAAAATTAAATGAGGAGTTACTATACATGTATTCTTTGGTAAATAAAATTATTTTATCATATTTTCAAGAGTAATGAAGATGGAGAACCATCAAACCTTGAGATAATATTTATCATAGCCTATATATTTTTATGTAAGACTATTTGAGTGTTCACAAGGATCTGAGATAGAAGTTTGGGAATTTTACAAAGGATTAAAGATGATGTGATAAGATAATGTTGTCAAGTATAGATCCAATATTAAAGGTTGTATTGTTTTTAATAGAGAGTATCATGCTAAAATTAAATAAGTTCCATGTTATAGATTTATTTTTTGTAGATATTTGTACAGTAGTGAATATTTTTAGTGTATATTTTTTTAGATAGTTTCTAGGAAAAGAGGCTAAGACTACTATTTTATTTTATCTAATGATAATGTTTTTCCAAGATAAAAAAATGAGAGATATAATGAGATGAAAATTAATCCATTCCTAATTATATATCTTTTTAAGATATTTTGGGCTGAGTTTCAAAAATAAAAAATGTTAAATAAGGCTATTCTAGGAATATGCCTTGAGCTCAAAAATTAGTGGATGAAGTTATGTGGGAACCCAAATTGGGTATTCAAGGATATAGATTTATAACTGGTAGGGAAAATCCCCCTTTATATTTCATTCATGGATAATGATTTCAATTCAATCAATTTAATGATCTTAAATAAATCCACTCATGCATATGATAAATTGATAATATTGAGGAGGAAGAAATATAAAAAAACAAGTAGTTGTTAATGTTGTTATGGAAAATTTTTGAGTTCCCAAGAGTTGAGCATCTAATATCTCTCTCAAAGAAGGACTCACTGCATGCTATAGAGAAGAAAAAGAGGAAGCTTATACTATTATGCTGTTTTAGATCCTCTATGTATAGAAGTTAATGGAGAAGGAGAATATCGACCACCATTCCATGATCAGTGAGCCGAAGTAGAATAAGGCAATGCCAGGAACTGAGGTAGCATTCATATGAAGGTCTGAACATACCCAAGTTCATTATGCTAAGTTTGGGTGAAGAGAAGAGATAAACCTAGGTTAGTAGGTTGTGAATATCTATGAGGATAATTTGATACTAGGAACCTAGTTTCATGCATCTATGTTAAATATATTTAGACATTCAAAATACTATGTTGTGAAGAAGATATAATTTGTTGATGTTGTAACATCCCTCTACCCTCTACATATTTACTTATAAGTAAGGAACTCATCATAACACTTGAATATATATAATGGGACTCGATAGAACCTATGGAACTCCAGTTATATAGGGAGATCATTGTGTAACTCAATGATAATAGTGTGAAGCTGTTGATACAAGTCCTATGTGATTCTGGTAAGGGAATTCCTATGGAAATTAGGAAAGTGTGTAAACATTGAGAATAAATGTAGGCATGGGAAACACCAATCCACTATATTTAGATATTAATCATTAAAGTAAATAATCCATTGATGGGGTGCATAACAAGTCATGGAAAGGAGTAGTTTTTAGTACAAAACCATGTAAATCCTTATGTTGAGACTTTATTTACTATACTATATGGGTGAGGATATGAGTAACACAAAGTGAGTGGATCAAGACTGAATAATTCTAGGTGTTTAAATTGAAAAATAAATAACTTTTTAAATATACCTTTGATTCACCCCTCCCCTCTTAGTGGTCCATCGGTCATCTCAGTACCTCAACTAGTATCAAATTAATCCAAAGTTACCTCTGAAATTATCCTAGATGATGTGTATATTTTAGATGGTTAAAGAATAATATCATATCAAGAATTACATCTATATTCCTATTTAATTTGAAAGGGTTGTTTTTTACAAGACTATATAAAAAAATATGAAGAAAGAGGCACAAAATAAAAATAAGGATCAACCACTAGGTGAATTTTCTCATAGTGGTAGGTGCTGATTAGATGAAACCATTATCAACAATCCTTTTAATGATTATAGTTCATGTTATAATAAATCTACTAAGTATTCATATATTAGAATAGTTGAATATTTATACTCTCATGTTCAAGTTTATTTTGAGAAGGTTCCTTATAATGTGTTTACCTTCATACCAAATTTTATCAAGGACCTATTTGATGAAATATCCCAACTAGGAAAAGAAGCCGATACAATGGAAGAGGTTTTGGCTAATCAAGTTGGAAGGTGTGACACCCTCTTAAAACTGGTGAAAGTCAATAGAGAAACAACCTCACTTTATAATGATAACATATATTTGATTTATAAAAAATTTAAAATAATAGTCTTTGAGAAGTAAGAGTTTAAGATTTCAGTTGCAGAAGTATTCCATGAATTAGAAAAACTACACAAAGTAATCGTGAGTTTCAATGATGCACAATTAAATGTGAAATATAAAATAGTAAATGAGATTGATAATTCACCATAATATATAATCAAGATGCATGATGAAAATTTTAAAAATATTAAGAGTGACTGAGAATCTAGGTTGAGATCAGTGGAAGGTAAAAAGATCACCCTCTACCTAAATTTTCTCAATATGGAACTATAATTGAAGGATTTCGAATAAAAACAAGTTGTACCTACCCAAATGAATGATAAGATATCTACTTCCACTCAAGTTCTTGAAATTATTTTTCCCTCAAAATGGAATCATGATGGTGGTAAAGATATTTTTAGAACATGTGGATAATCCTCCACCTCATTCTCTATGAAAAATGTAACTATAAAGTTAAATATGTTAGTACTTAATCTATTTTCTCTGGAAGTGAAGGAGAAAGTTTAAATTATATAAAAAAATTAAAATTATAAATCCTATAAAACACACTAATAAGTAAAATTTTTATTTTAGTGTACTTAATAAGAGCACCACCCAAAACCATTCCCAAAAAAAGTGGTGTAAAAGTTCAAAAGATTCAAGGAATGCAATGTGGAAAATCTAGACAATATACACCTAAAGTGAGAAGAACAAGGTTAATTGGAATTTTTTGGTGATACAAGAGGTTTAAACACGTATCCATTGATTACAAGAACAAAAAATCATTATGGAAAATTTCTAGAAGGCGTAAGGATAGGAAGAGAAAAGTTGTTCAAAGAATGAAAGTTATTGGAAATAATTAGACCTCATGAAAAGAGAATAATCTATCTCTAACAAACATATTTGAAAGTTTGGTGAAATTATGTGTGATTTTAAACATTTTTTTCATTTTTATACTAAATCCTATTATAATACTATTATGTATTATTCACTTTATAAAAATAATAGAGAACCACAACTGGCTGAGGAGTAGGTAAAGAAACATGAAAAGTCTGTCATGGGAGGACAATTTTCAAGGAATAAAGTTGAATCATCAAATACCAAGAAGTCAATAAAGATAGATGAAAAGTATTTTCAATGTATAGGAAAGAAATGATTCTATTTTAGTAATAGAGGAAACATCATAGACCAATGAAAAAATTTCATGAATGTTAGAGAGAATGATAGTAGAATGAAATATAGAAGAGAATCTATTTAAGAGAGAGATTCTAGGATTGGACGAGTGGTTGAAACTACTTGTGAATAAGTATAGAGTATGGAAAATAATTGAAAATAAAAATATTATGAAGTGGTATGTGGTAGGTGAAACTAGTTGGGGAACTTGGTTGTTAGAAGTATGACTATCTTTCCTGGGCAGATGAAATAAAAAGGGAAAACACATATGAGCTTGTGTTCTACAATAGTTGTTCCAAAGAAGAAATACACATCCAAAGTGAAGGTTTTTCATGAGACTATATATATTCTAATCATAAGTATATAATATTTTTAAGTGGTTAGGAGATTTTTGTAAGATGAAAAGAACCAACTTTCTCTTATTACCTCTATGAAGAAGGCCCTTTCAGCTAAGAAGAAATTTCAATACGACAAAAAATATATGCTTCTTAAAGGTGAATAGATTTGGAAATTAAAATAGGATTATTTAATGAAGAGGTCTAGACATTTAAGACCTATCAATAAAAAAGTTTCCCAACTAATAAATCAATATCATCACTACTAATCAAAATTAGGACCTTTTGGAAGATCCACCCTTTCCCCGTATTTATTTGATGGTTTTCAAATGATGGGTAGAGAAGGTAATGAAATCCAGAGAGTATTACCATAAGAGGGAGATCTAATAATTAATTAAGATGTATACATTTATCAAATATATTTGAATCTAGAAATCTATACATCCCCTTAAAATATAAAGTATGAGGTATTTCTTTATTCTCCCATCACTAGTTTAACATGTATATATTATGTTTATCAAGGTGGGGTGTTTATCTAAAAAAATAGGGAAGACCTGGAACTTGAAATATTTTGATATGTTTATTCAAATAATATCAAGATCATAAATTTTCTTGGATATTAGTATGTTATATCACCATAAAGAAAAAAAGACAAAATTGGTGTCACGTATGAAAATTTGGATAGCCTAATTGCCTAAAATTTTCAATCTTTTTTTTCTATAAAAAATTATCTTACATATACTTATGGTTGATTTTTATGGAACATTTATAAGAGAAATGTTATTCCAAGTCCAATTATAAAGATATTAGGATGTTCGTTAATTCACACAATCACTTGTAACTGGTAAGCAGTGATTCTCGAAGAAAGTCCTCTTGATGGTATCTTAAAGGGGAGAGGGATTTAAATAAGATCTTCCCTTTTTATTTCAATTGGTATCAATATAAAGTGATATCAGATAATAAATGGTGATAATAATGACCTTAATTTTTTCAAAGTGGGATAATTTCTTACCATTTTCATTTATTTTCAATTAGGTGGTGACATATCACATTGAAAACTAGTGTATATATGGTTTTATTGGAATTGAAAAACAGGGATATATTAAAGTGAACAAAGGTTGTGTTTGATTGTATTTATTTTTAATTAAGTCTTTTAATGTGATAATAAAAAGATGATTTCTCGAGTGAAGATGTTAAAATCCACCCATGTAATAGGAGTTACTTCCATGAGGACTAAATAGTAATGAAAATATCCTTTGAATAACCAGTTGGATAGATTTTGTGAAATATAAAGTTAGAGAACCCATATGAGGAGAAATAATAAATTCATATGTTGTAATAAGTGTTAAAACAATTTATTGAAGTTTGAAGTGATCATAGATGGATCAAGATTCATTGAAGAAGATCTGCACCTAATCTAGTAGAATTATTCACTAAAATAATCTTATTTAAGTATTATTTACACTATAACACCTCATAAATAAGTTTGAAAGAGATTAGAATTATTATAATAATTCCAAAATTATAATAATTCCATCAATAATTTTAAAAAAATTAAGATGATTTAAATAATTTTGATAAGTACTAGATAAATACTGAGTTTTTTTTAAGCTTCTTGAAGAAATTTTCATTTTGTAGTTCATGAGAAAATGGGTAAGTCCCAAGCATAATTTTTTTCCTACTATGATTGTAAAAATTTTCCCTCTGAATCCAATACTTTAGGTTATATATGTAAATATTTAAATTGATTATAAGAATTTGTGTTTCATAGTATAACTATTTTGATCATAAGTCTTTTCCGATTGTAAATCTTTCCTGTATGACTTCACTTCCCATTGCATGACTGAATTCTACTAAAAATTGATAAAAGGAAAGAGTTGCACAAGAGCCTCAGCCCGGTTGGTGAGGACTCTTAAGTTCATCCAGGTGACCTGGGATCACATCCAGGCAGAGGCACAATTTTCGGGGGTACTGTAGTAGTATTGTAGAAGGTACTGTAGCGGGAACTATAGTAGGCACTGTTTGGAACTGTAGCAGCTGGGAATTTACCCCTGTTTGGGCCTTCGGGCCACCTCATGGCCTTCGGGCCACCTCAAGTGTAGATGCAAACCAGACAACCTACAAGGAACAAGATCTATAAGGAAAATGAGAAAGGAGATTTCACCACATCAGAAGCTACACAGATTTAAAGAATGAGAGGGTATGGCACTTGCCATCAGTACAAGCCTGTGCATGAACGGGATATCCTAGCTGAATAGCCATGCGAAGGTGGAGAGCTAATTTCACGATGAAGATGCTGGGGAGGAGCAGTTCCAAGTAGTTAGTTTGGGTTGTATGTAATGTTTGAATCCTATAGGAAATGAATTCCTCTAAGGCCAATGGCTCATGTAATACTTATGCCTACGGGCCTTGTAAGGGTTCTACCTCACCCCTTGAAAGGTGGATTATCAAAAATCAATAAAAAATGAAGGCCTTCAGGCCATTGGATGGATAAAAGGAAAGAGTATAATATTTTTTAAAGATGAGAGTGTATGACTTCTTCCATTGAGAATAAGTCTCTAAAAAAATTCTTGATGAACTTAAAGCTATAAAGTTCCCATCATAAGACTTCAACACATAAGAAAATTTTAAAGTTCTGTTGGATGAAAAATTGGGCTTCCATAATTCAAATTTTATGAAGATTTAATTATTTATGATGATGAAACATCTATTCGATCATGGTATAAAAATAATAAACACTTTTAATGGAGTGTGATTCAAGATTGTGAAATCATGAGAAAGATGGTATTTATCCATGGAAATGGAAGATTAAGGAGATATGGAAAATAGAGTTTCTATAATTCTTTAATTATGAGGAAATAAAATAAATATGGTCTTATGTAATGATTTTGAGTTTAGAAAATCTTGATGCTTAAAAAATCCATGATCCAAGCTTATTATGAGTAAAAATAAATGAGCAGTTCTATTTTATGTATTATTTGATGAAGAAAATGTTTTTATTGGATTTTAAATAATAATTTATATGAAGAACCATTGAACCTCGAGATACTATTTATCATTGCCTATATATTTTTGATCTAAGGATATTCGAGTTTTTTTGATAATATGAGATGGAAGTCTGGGAATTTTCCCAAGACTAGAAGATGAAGATCTAAGATTCAGGTATTGTGTACAAATCTAAGATTAAAGGTTGTACTATTTTTCATAGAGAGTCTCAAAATGTAATGAAATGAGTTTCACACCATAGATTTATTTATTGTTTTACCTATGTACAAATATGAATATTTGCAGTGTGGATTTTATGGATAGTTTTTAGGAAGAGGATGTTGAGTCTCCTGTATATTTTTATTTGAATAAAATATTCAAAAAAGATAAAAAAAAATGAGAAAGAAGGAGATAAAGAAGAATTTGTTCCTACAATATATATATATATATATATATATTACAAAGATATTTTGGGACAAGTTTCAAATATAAGAAACATTAAATTAGGTAATTATGGGAATATCCCCTTGAGTAAAAAGTAGCACATGAAGTTATGTGGGAACCCAAATGAGTAGTCCATGATATATATTTATATCTATCCATGAGAATATCCCCTAGATATTCAATTTATAGAAATTTATTTTGATGGAATTTGTTTAATTATCTTAAATGAAGCCAATCTGGAATGTGAAAAATTGAGTGGATTAAGGAGGAAGAAATACAAAAAGAACAAGAATCTTCCACTATGCTAACCCATAACTTTTATAAAGTTTAATTCATGATTTATTTTATAAAGGCACACACAATAAAAGACCAAAAGACCAAAATGACTAGTGTATTTGGATAATTAGATACATAACATAATAACCCGAAATAGTGATACAACAACATTATTTAGAACACCTTAATATTCTCTTAAAAATCCTCCACTCGTCTAAAACTACATGCGATATCCTGGGGGATGTACATAAGTAATAGAATAGTTATAAATCCCAGTAATAGAATAACCAAAGCATAACATAATAAAATTAATTCATTTGAGTCAAGAGGTATATCAAGGTGTTATAAAGGGGTTGAGAATCATAAACATTAATTTTGATTCATGATATAATATGACAACTTCAAGGAAACATAAGAATGTGGAAATAACATAAAACATGACATCATAAGCATAAGTCAATAATAATTGTAAAAACCCTAACCCCAGTTTCCCAAATCTTGTGCCTTATTTTATTCCATTGGAATATAAACAAGGAAGTCGTATCCCAAAGGAACAAATAGTTTAGTAGCATTGGAAAACCATATACATACATGATTGTTACATTACAACATGAAATGAAATACAACTTATCAACTTCACATAAACTTATAGATTATCCCTACAGGTCATTCATAATATAATTCTTCACATACTAATAAAAATAAAACATAAGAAATGGTTGATCTCATATGATCATTAAGGTTAAGTAATATAGTGTAAGAATAAGTAATAAGTCATGGTGAATAAATAAAATTACACATTCCATTAAAACATAAACTTGAGCATAATATGGTTGGAATAAAATGTGAATAAATAATTTCATAATAAAACATAATCATGGATACTATACTAGTCTAATAATAACAAGGACTATCAATTACTAGTTTCATAATGATGTAATGAATAATGTCAAACATCATAATCATACTTTCAAGGCCTCGGCTGAGACACCATACATAATGGGTAAAAAAACTCATGCTAGTTTGTCTTATAAGACCTACCGATGCATCGAGGGGCTATAGTAGACCCCACCCATCAGTTAATAAGTCCAATTAATTTCTAATATTAAAGGTTAGGAACATAATAAATATATAAATTCATATTTAAACTAACATATGAAATGTAAATAACTTCCTCCAATTAGCAAACATAAACACTAACCATTCGTGGTGATATGGTGAATGGTATTAAGATAGAACATCCATAGTCAAACTAATCATAAACCATTAAATAAAATATGGTATATGATATCATAAAATATTAATCCCAATTACACATAATAATCAACAAGTGTGTTTAAATAGATGGAAATACTATTATAAAATCATCGAGTAATACTTTAGAGAAATACTCTTTTACTTTGAAAAAAAGAGTTATTTTGGAAACATCCTTGTATAAAACCAGAAGTAAACTAATATTTTTTTTATAATAAAATAAGTTATTTCAAAAAAATAATTGTGTCTTAAAACATATTATATAGTGCACTTTAAAGTAGGTAATAATTTGAGAAGTTCTCTTGAATCGGGCTTGTTTATCGGGAAGAATTTGAGAAAGATCCTTTTAAAACATGTTACTCTCCATAAAATAAAGAATGATTATGATTGGTACATATATATAGAACACTAGAAAAGAATTTATAAGTAGTAAATAATAATAATTAATAATTTCATTGGGGTAAATAGGGAGAAATAGTAATCCCGAATGAAAAATAGAGGTTCAGGGAGAAAACCCTTACCTTATGTCTGAATGTGTTCTGCACTTGACCTTAACGCCCTATATAATCAAATTAAATCCATTAATTAATTAATTAATAACCTTATATACATTTATTTGATTTATTATAATTTTATTAAGTTCATTTATGGCCTTTTTTATGAGTTATAAGATACAAATTTATCGCTCGGGAGCGTTCGTTTCCTTGGTTTTCACGATCGGTATATTTGTATATGAGGATTATTTATTAGATAAAACATTAGTGATAATCGTTTAGATTATTACGACGGTATTTCGATCATCACGAACTAGTTTTGTCGTATGAATTAGTATTATGTATATATACTAGTTCCATAACATTAAATAATACATAATACATATTTTATAATTTATTTCAACCATAAAAATGGTTTCATGACCATCCTATAAGGATAAATTTAAGAACGAAGATTTGTCATCCATGAAGGTTGTAAATCGGCACCTCTTAGACGATGATTTTGTTTTTAAAATAAAAGAGAGAGAGATAGTATTTTGAGGAATAATATTACATTAACATGATATAATTACAGTATATATATGATACTAGAGTTATAATGATCATTTTTAAAGAGGAGGTGAGGAGAATATAAGAAAATAAAATAAATTGAAAATGAATTTAAAAGAAAAAGGAAGAGGGTTTACCTCTTGAAATATCCTCCTTGAGAACCTCCTTGAGGGAAGGGGTTTTGGTATTTTGGAAAGAAAAAGAGCACCAGAACGTGGAGAGATACTAGGGAATAGGATTTAGGTATAACTTTTACAAGATCAAATTATTATAGGAGTGAAGAGAAGAGGGGGTGGTTATTATAGTGTAAGAGGGGTAATTTCTCATTATTCTATTCATTAATTTATTATTTTGTTCAGAACAACAAATAGTGTTGATTATTGTGAATAAATGCAGTAATATGTGCATGTAAGTTTAAACCAAGGGTTATTATATCATCAATGACTCAAGGAATGGTTCGTTTATCTTATAATGTATTTATACTGTAAATTACCGTATTTTACTATTCACTAAAAATTCAAGTATTTCAGAAAAATACCAAAAAATCATCCTAACTATTTATAGACATGTAGAATTAAAAGATGGAATCCATTTTATAAAAATAATTTTCTAAATATATGAAATTTAATTTTTAATTAAAATCATTATTTACTTGAAAAATACATATTTTAAATTTAAAACTGATTTGACAACACTTTCAAAAAATAAAGAAGGTCTCATAAAATTGTCCTAAAATCATAAGATAAAAAAAATATTGATTTATGAATCCATTTTATGAAAATGAATTTTCTTTTAAATAATTTTATTAATTATAAAATTTTAATTAAATATTTATGACTTATAAACATACCAACACTTAAATATTAATTTTTAAAATATCCGCTTACTTTTATTATGATATAATTATATAATACTTTCACATATGAGATTACTAAATTTTATTTATACTTTCATGGATGATGTTACTATTAATTAAGCCAATTTAATATTCATAAGGGTCATATTACTATTCCAAAGGGAAAGTTACTATTTCATCGGTATAGGTTCCTTAACGTCTAGAAATACCTATTATTTGTTTTATTATTCATTTATAAAGATTGTATTGTGTTCTATATGTGGTTTTATATGATTCATACTATATAAAATATACATAAGAAGGTAAATTTCATTGATAGAATTTTTGGTCTTTATAATAACCATGAAGACATCATAACATATTGTGATTAGGTTAACCTCTCGTACACCATACATGGTATCTCATGAGATAAAAACATTACTCAATGCATTGGAGTGATATATAATTCTAGGTATACCCATCACATTCATATCATGTACATGCATTAGTGTTCCATATAAATAATACAACATAAGAATGCATTTCATCAATTTTAATGTCATGATGAAGGAGTGTCAGTTACATACATGGAATTTCTTGATCAATGAAGGATATTTACATCTAAGTGAGAAACCTTGAGTGGAAATGGGGATGGTTATTCACTGTCACGAACCAGGCCGGGTTGCCATCCGACCCAGCGCCTGACCCGGTCCGTGACATGACCCGAAGGGCATTCCCGATCCCCATGGGCTGGCACAAGTGCCCGGGTATCAAAACACTACATGGGAACAATTTACCCAAAATAAAAGATAAAAAGACAAATCACAATATAAACAACTGAAACTGGAAAAAGATAACCAAACATGCCTTTAAACTATAAATAGGTTTAAAGTCTACAATTCAACTAAAACCCCAAGGTGAATAATAACAAGGATCGAAAACTAAACTCCAACACCAACCTCTAAGAGATACGTGAAGATGTATCCCCAAGCTACCAACACCAACCTACACGCGAAGACTAGTAGCATCCAGAACCACCAATGCTAAGCATGATGTCACAACCTGGAATACATAAGAAAAGAGGTCTACATACACCCATAGGTGTATGTAGGGTGTGATCCAAGAGCCCAATAGTATGTCACCCAATAAAAAGGTTTCACGCATAAACATTAATTGACAAATACATTTGCAGGCTTAATAAATGAAGTGAAGCCAAAGCTTGAACAATATTAAAGAAATAAATTCTATAAAGAAAACACTTTCAAATAAAACAACTTACATAAATAAATAAAAACACCCTTACATTTAAGAAAAACCCAAACCTTCAAGAAACATCCAAAAGATACACTGTATGTTGATGGTGAGTGTATAATAGTCTAGGATCACCAAAATTGGGATAGTTCCTATAGGTACTAGCAAAAGGAATGGGACCCTAGAACATCGTGTCTCGGTGAACAGTAGTATAGGAACCAGAAAAAAAATACGTTCTCGTGCACGAGCCACTAGTAGGGAAACACATGCGTAACCTAGTGGTCTTCAATCATCATCCAATGTTTATTTAGTGTTGTAATCGTCAAACCAGATAAGTGAAACCATGCCAGAGCCACTTCCATATCACTAGCATGCTAGATCTAGTCCGCCTACCTAGTACCCAGGATTCCCCTTTTTGTGCTCAAGAGGTTATAATTTCACACTTCATGTCAAACTCAAATGAATAAAATAGATAGGGTGTTACCTTAACCCAATGCCACACTTGCACACACACACAAATCCATTTGAAATAGAATGCACACCAAAAGACTTTACCCAACTCAATTCAAACAATTTATGCATTGTTAATAATTATTTATTAAAACACATTAAATTCTTTGTCAAAAAATTATTTAAAAAAAACATAACACGACTTAACACAAAAGAAACCACTCAGCCCTCCCTCATGACCAAAAACACCCAACACCACATTAAGAACACAAACTGCACAACTCATATCATTTAATAACCCAACTACATGGTTAAAAGACCACTTTCCCGATTAAACAAGACACTAGAAATTTTATTAAGCAATTTCAGAATATGGCACATGACTTTAAACACCAAAAGTCCACTCAAACTCTCTTTTTGGACAAAATTCATATGAATGCTACACCAGAACATAAACCATGAACTTTTCACATTTTCAAAAAACAAACACGCACTTTATAAAGCACTAGTAAACAACTCAACAATTGTTTTCACCGCAACATCCTACTCAACCAACACAACACCATAACTTATGACCAGACATATGCAACGCCATATCGAAACACAATTAACAACACTTACATGAAAGAACAGATAACTACATGTATTATTAAACACTAGAAATTGATTAGAAATGTGCTTTCAACCAATGAACGCCCCCACTCATATTAACATACTACCAACAAATCTATCACATGAAAGAATTCAAGAAAAAAAAATCTGCAACCAAAAGAATTAATCAAAGAGTGCTATAAATTAATTAAGCAAGCAAATAATTTATTAATTAGTGTTTAAATGCGGAACCACCTACCTTGGGTGTATCAGACTTCAAAAACATGGTGCGCAACAACCGCCGCGCGCCAATCGCACCTCCAACAACCTAGTGCGAAACCAAAACAAGGCAAATTCACCAAAGACTACCAAATTAAACCCCAAAATAAGACCTCATACTCACTGAAAATAAAACCAAAACTCAAATAAAAAAAGACTTATCCGAAGGTGTGAAACGCATATGGAAGGAGAGAAAAATGCTGGTGGGGGAGCCAGAGTGGTTTCGCCTAGTGAGGGGGAGGCGCGCCAGACCAGTCAGCAACTTGTAGGAGAGGCGCGCTAGCCTGGGTATCACTGGAAGGGGGGAGAATTTTGCATCAGAGAAGGTAGGGGGTGCAACGGCAGAAGGCCGAGGGGATGTGCGGGTGTCCAGAAGGGAGGGGCAGGGAGGTCGGGATGGCGGTCGCCGGGCGAAGCAAAAACAGGGGCGGCATTGTCTTGGAAGAGGGTGCGCTGGCAGGGTGGTGTGGCGCCGGACGGAGCAGGGGCAGTGGGGTGGCGGTCACCAGACGAAGTAGAGGTCAGCGGATGGTTGTGGTTGCAGTGCGACGGGAGGAAGAGTAGTGGAGGGTTGGGGCATGATGGGGTTCCAAGGGAAGGGGTTGCCATGACCAGGCATTCAAGGAGGGGGTTTGGCGGCTCGATGAGAGGAAGGGGGGCGCTAGCCAACCCTAGAAGGAAAAAAAACAATGTAAAAAAAGAATAAAAACAAGATAAAAATAAAAATAATACCTATAATAATAAAAATAATAAAAAGAAGAAGAAGAAGAAGAAGAAGAAGAATAATAATAATAAAGAAAATAACTTAAGTATCGACACTAATATTAATAATATTAATACTCAATAATAATTAACAATATACTCAATTAATAATATTAATATTATTAGTAAAACAATTCATTAAATTTTATCACATTAAATTTCATTTATTTATCATCAAGTCATTTTATTTAATTAATTGGACATTGGCAGGTCACCCAGTGGACCAGGCAGGGCTGAGCGGTTTCAAAATCATGCCTCGCCTGAGTCATGTCTTGCCTAAGGCCGCGCAGTCTCAATTTTCATTATGTTCTCATTTTATTATTCTTTGCATAATTGTCATCTCCCTTAAACATCGGGGAGGCCATGCGGCGAACTGGCCGAGGTCGCGTGGCGACCTAGGTGAGGTCGTACGGCTTCGACTGCGGTGCGCTGGACGCAACCAATAGTGAAATATTCATTTCTAAATAAGAGCTCTGAAATTTTTTTAAGTCTGGCATCGACCCGAACTATCTGATTCCCAATAAAAATAATAAAATAAATCAGATAAAAAGGACAGGTGTGACAATTCTCCCCACCATAAAGCTTTCTATCCCCGGAAAGCCACAACTAGAACCAAACCCCAAAGCAGAAAACCATACTCCCTTAAGGTTCAAAGGGGATCCCCACAACATCAAGAAAATAGAGGCAAAGGTATCGTGCTCAGAGAGAGTGACTCAAAGACAACTTCAAGAAACTCACAAAAAGACCTTCTGATTTTTGTTGCCCATCCCAAAGAGCTAGAATGCCTCCAGTTGACTGATCAAGGAAAAGAACTCTCACACCCACAAAAACCAACTTCACAAGCTGAAACATCTCAAGCACTATTAAATGAAAACCACACCATTTGGTTAGAATGAACAAACAAGGCCAAACCACATCCAAGGAACACTCTTATAACTTATCACCAATTCATCCTTAGAAATAGAACCAAAAGGTCAACATGGGGATGTCTGAGGAGCTCCCCACCATTAAGAACCTATTATCGCCCAAGACGAGGTTGGAAAACTGACATGGGGAGGTCTAAGTGGACTCCCCACCATTAAAGAAAAGTCCAATATCAATTCATTCTGGAGACATTCATGCAAGATCCAATGTGGGTCTCCCCTCCATTGGAACTAACAACAGATACAAAACTTTAGAAATTTTCTAGCGGGGACCAATCACCCCACCACAAGGGGTGGGGATGGTCGGGACCAACTACCGGGCTTCAAACCCATAAACCAAGACAAACCAACATCTTCACATACCTGGACGATCATTATTCCAATTTGAGACCAATTTACCCACCAGACCCCATAAGGACCACTCAAGCGATTACATTCGATGTGACGCAACCCCTAAGACTTTAAGGCGACGAGACAAACATGCCTCCACATAGTCACGGAAACCTTACGCAGCCAGACGGTTTGTTCGGAATAGAACAATTACAAAAAACATTTTAAACTGCCTTTACTTTCAACACTGGTGACAGAAATAAAGTCGGGGTCGCATACACTCCTGGGGTTCCTGACCACGCGCCATATTCACTCCGAGGCCTATGGCTGGAGCCCTAATGTTTGAAGCATCCCCTACATCACAGTCAGTCATAGAAGACTCCCAAACGGAGCTTCTCCCTTTTCCTGGTGCCGCAATCAATCACACTGCATTCGAGGAAACCCCATCAGACACAACACACTTCAAAATCCACCTACTCCCTCACGAAACATCCACTAAAATAGGGTTTTAGATGATGCACATGCATCACTCCTTCACCTTAACCAGAAAACTTAAAGAGGGAAAATATGTACGACAACCACTCCCCTTTGAACAGAAAGAAACAGTACTCCCAAAAAGAGGACACACTCCTGTAAAAATCGAAATTCTCATAGGGTTCTACAAAATCCACCTTTAATCTTCAAGATAACTCATCCTACATGACATCACCAAACATGACCCTTGCATCCGATGAAAGCACTACGAACCTTTCAAATCATCAGTCAACACTGATAATTCTGAACCGCCTTCACCTTTCCTCACTAGAATTTCTTTCACCGCTTCTAGGGGAACCTTTAGACACAATGATGTCAACTTCATACCTGAAAACTCACACAACCCCAAGAGACCAAAACTCCCTTCAAATCCCCTCACATCTGTCATCCCATTGTGAGAGGATTTGTTTAGTTATAAAAAAAAGAGGTGGGTTTAATTCTAGAATTCAAGAGGATATTCCTCTGATCAACTGGAGGGCCGGCTAATAGCGAATTTCCCATGGCCACACTTCAATCACATGACAACGCTTTATGGGGGCATACACTAGTCAAGAAAGAAAACCATGGACCCAACCAAACTGGTCCAATGGCCAAGACATACTGCAAGCGGATACTAAACGTGCAGGGAGAACCGCTGCAAGGGCTTCCCGAATTACTTTCCAAAAGAATTCACTAACTACACACTTGCATGCCAACTTACAAATAAGAATTCAAACTCAGGAAACAAATCATCTAAAAAGTATTTTTGTCTCAAAACGCCTCACATCCATCATTTCAAAAAAACAAGGACACACCATTAAACCACTGGTTACTAAAACACAAAATTCTCATTTAACAATACTTTTTGAAAATAAGTAAAGCTAGTGGGTTGCACAAACACCAATGGTGTCCCATGGGCCTCGCACATGCATGTTCTCGTGCCGCACTGGCACCCACCTCATATCCATCTAGGAATTCACCTACTCATTACATTAACCATTTCTTTTTCCATATACATTCATGAATGTGGTTTCCCATGAGAACACCAAGAATCAAATCCAAACCTTTCCATTTTTTTTTTCAAAACCAAAACATTCAACCCACAATTTTTAAATCTTACACATCATTTTCTTCATAAAGCGCTTCATTTAAAAACATTTTTCAAAACATTTTTTTTTGGACCAAATCATTTTTACTTAACCAAATTTATACAATTCCAAAACAAAGAAACGAGGAATGGTGCAAGAGAAAACTAGTGTCAGCGGGTGACTGGAACATATGGTTGGGATCCATACGCCAATCACGCCACTACCACGGAGGGTATTCTAGGATAGCATCCTCGGCTCCACATGGCTTGCCAGACCCTGCGAGCTCACTGGGACCACTTTCCCTACTCCCTTTTCCTTTTCCCTAAACAAGATCAATCAGAAGGACTAACGACTCAGACAAACTTCAACTTACTTTGGTGACTCGAGTCCCGCCACGAGGTGTGTTGGCCAGGCACCTTACTTGTAGCCAGGACATCGAGTCCCGACAACCTTAACTTTGGTTCACCTGTCTCTATCCCAAAAGGACACAACCTAGAAATAAAACCTCCTTTGATACCATTTTGTCACGAACCAAGCCGGGTCTCCATCCGACCCGACGCCCGACCCGGTCCACGACATGACCCAAAGGAAATTCCCGATCCCCACGGGCTGGCACAAGTTCCCGGGTATCAAAACACTACATGTGAATGATTTACCCAAAATAAAAGATAAAAAAGACAACTCACAATATAAACAACTGAAACTCAAAAAAGAGAACCAAACATTCCTTTAAACTATAAATAGGTTTAAAGTCTACAATTCAACTAAAAACCCAAGGTGAATAATAACAAGGATCGAGAACTAAACTCCAACACCAACCTCCAAGTGATACAGGAAGCAGCATCCCCAAGATACCAACACCAACCTGCACGCAAAGACCAGTAGCATCCAGAACCACCAACCCTAAGAACGATGTCACAACCTGGAATACATAAGAAACAAGGTCTACATATACCCATAGGTGTATGTAGGGTGTGAGCCAAGATCCCAGTTGGACGTCACCCAATAAAAACGTACCATGAATAAACATTAATTTACAAATACATTTGAAGGCTTAATAAAAGAATTGACGCCAAATCTTGAACAATATTAAAGAAATAAATTTTATAAAGAAAACAGTTTCAAAGAAAACAACTTACATAAATAAATAAAAACACCCTTGCATTTAAGAAAAAATCCAAACCTTCAAGAAACACCCAAAAGATACACCATATGCCGACGGTGAGTGTATATTAGTCTAGGAGCACCAAAAGTGGGAGAGGTCCTATAGGAACTAGCAAAAGGAATGGGACCCTAGAACATTCTGTCTCGGTGAACAGTAGTATATGAACCACAAAAAAATGCGTTCTCATGCACGAGCCACTAGTAGGGAAACACATACATAACCTAGTGGTCTCCAATCATCATCCAATATTTAGTTAGTGTTGTAATCATCAAACCAGCTAAGTGAAATCGGGCCAGAGCCACTTCCGTATCACTAGAACGCTAGATCTAGTCCGCCCACCTAGTACCCAGGCTTCCCCTTTTTGTGCTCAAGAGGTTCCAATTTCACACTTCATGTCAAACTCAAATGAATAAAATAGACAGGGTGTTACCTTAACCCAATGCCACACTTGCACACACACACAAATCTATTTGTAATAGAACGCACACCAAAAGACTTTACCCAACTCAATTAAAACAATTTATGAATTGTTAATAATTATTTATTAAAACATATTAAATTAATTTTCAACAAATTATTTAAAAAAACATAACACGACTTAGGACAAAAGAAACCACTCAACCCTCCCTCATGACCAAACACACCCAATGCCACATCAAGAACACAAACTGCACAACTCACATCATTTAATAACCCAACTGCATGGTTAAAAGACCACTTTCCCGATTAAACAAGACACTAGAAATTTTATTAAGCAATTTCAGAATACGACACATGACTTTAAACACCAAAAGTCCACTCAAACCCTCTTTTTGGAAAAAACTCATATGAACGCTACACTAGAACATAAACCATGCACTTTTCACATTTTCACAAAACAAACACACACTTTATAAATCACTAGTAGACAAATCAACAAATGTTTTCACCAAAACATCCTACTCAACCAACACAACACCATAACTTATGACCAGACATATGCAACGCCGTATCAAAACACAATTAACACCACTTGCACAAAAGAACATATAACTACACGTATTATTAAACACTAACAATTTACTAGAAATGTGCTTTCAACCAATGAACACCACCACTCATATTAACATACTACCAACAAATCTATCACATGAAATAATTCAAGAAAACAAAATTTTCAACCAAAAGAATTAATCAAAGAGTGCTATAAATTAATTAAGAAAGCAAATAATTTATTAATTAGTGTTTAAATGCAGAACCACCTACCTCGGGTGTAGCAGACTTCACAAACATGGTGCGCAAAGACCATCTCACGCCAACCGCACCTCCAACAACCTAGCGCGGAACCAAAACAAGGAAAATTCACCAAAGACTCCAAATTAAACCCCAAAATCAGACCTCATACTAACTGAAAATAAAACCAAAACTCAAATAAAAAAATACTTATGCGAAGGTGTGCAACGCATGTGGAAGGAGAGAAAAACTCTGGTGGGGGAGCCGAAGTGGTGTCGCCTAGCGATGGGGAGGCGCGTCGGACCAGTCCGCGGCCAGTAGGAGAGGTGCGTCGGCCTGGGTCTCGCCGGAAGGGGGGGCGTTGTGCATCGGAGAAGGTAGGGGGTGAAACGGTGGATGTCTGAGGGGATGTGCGGGTGGACGGACGGGAGGGTCAGGGTGGTCGGGATGGTGGTCGTCGGGCGAAGAAGAAACAGGGGCGGTGTCGGCTTGGAAGAGGGTGCGCCGGCAGGGTGGTGTGGCGCCGGACGGAGCAAGGGCAGCAGGGTGGTGGTCACCGGATGAAGCAGAGGCTGGCGGATGGTTGTGGTTGTGGCATGAGAGGAGGAAGAGTAGTGGAGGGTTGGGTGTGATGGGGTTCCAAGTGAAGGGGCTGCCGCAACCAGGCGTTCAAGGAGGGGGCCTGGCGGCTCGATGAGAGGAAGGGGGGCACTAGCCAACCCTAGAAGGAAAAAAAACAATGTAAAAAAAGAATAAAAACAAGATAAAAATAAAAATAATACCTATAATAATAAAAATAAGAAGAATAATAATAATAATAATAATAATAATAATAAAGAAAATAACTTAAGTATCGACACTAATATTAATAATATTAATACTCAATAATAATTAACAATATACTCAATTAATAATATTATTATTATCAGTAAAACAATTCATTAAATTTTATCACATTAAATTTTATCACATTAAATTTCATTTATTTATCATCAAGTCATTTTATTTAATTAATTGGACATTGGCAGGTCACCCAGTGGACCTGGCGAGGCTGTGCGGTTTCAAAATCATGCCTTGCCCGAGTCGTGCCTCACCTAAGGCCGCGCGGTATCAATTTTCATTCTGTTCTCATTTTATTATTCATTTCATTATTTTCATCTCCCTTAAACATCGGGTAGGCCATGCGGTGAGCTGGGCGAGGTCGCGTGGCGACCTAGGCGAGGCCGCACGGCTTCGACCGCGGTGTGATGGACACAACGAAGATTGAAACATTCATTTCTAAATAAGATCTCAGAAATTTTGTTAAGTCGGGCCTCGACCTGAAATATCTGATGCCCAATAAAAATAATAAAAAATCATATTAAAAGGACGGGTGTGACATTCACTACATAAATGTTTGGCATGAAAAATCATAGGATTATTTTGCCAACATAATGGGTGTACATAAAGATTCATAGAAGGGTTTAATGTGAGGTAAATGTGGTATCTCATTACTTATAAATCATAATAATAGTAAGAGGGATGTGTAAAAACACATTACAATATGAATAATTGGAAATCAAATTGCATAATGAAACAAAAAACTTGAATAAAGAGGAGGAGGAGATAATAAATTGCCTTGAGTGGGTGCTTATAAAATCTTGGGAACACCTTGGGAGGGATTTATAGAGGTATAGGGAGAGTATATTCATGTTAAATCAGTTTTTAGTGAATATGAGGGGGAGTATGAGTGGGTATTTATTGCAAAAGAGAGGGTGATTCATTATTAATTTCTAAACTTAGGTTTTGGACTCTATATGATAAAATAATAATAAAATAGTCCTTACCATGGTCTTTGACCATGGTTTTTGAAAAATATTTAATATTTTATTAGTATAAGAACCTAACTCCTTGAAATAATACCATTGGTGATGTGTAAGTGAGTCATGTTAATAAATAATTGATTTTAAATCCTTAAAATATAATATTGGTTTTGGAGAATTCATTAAGGGTTAATAAAATTAATAAAATAAATTTAAAAACATATTTTTGTTCATTTATTCACTTCATAATATTTATTACAACACTTTTTAGCTATTATGAGGTTATAATACATATCATAAATTTATACTATATTTAATTTTTACACAAAAATTAAAACATCTCAGAAAACTATGAAAATTTCACTATTTGATAATTTCAATATTTTAATTTCAAAAATAATATTTATTCTATAATAATAATTCTCAAAATAAGATAATTTATAATTTTAAATAAAAATTCTCATTTATTGAATAATACGAGTTTTTATGACAATAACAATTTTATGACCCTTATAAAGATTATATTTCACTTCACTAAATTATACTATCATTTTTATATAAATATTTCTAATGATAATATTATATGAAAATAGAATTTATTTTAAAAAATAATAATTTATCGAAAATAATTTTTTAATTAAAAATATATATTTTCCAAAAATACAATTTTGGTTTCTTCGTGTCAGAATATAATTTTTATCAACTCATAAAAAATTATAATAATGAAATGGCATAAATATAATCATTATTTTATTAAAAAGAAAAATATATAAATTCATAATACTAGGATCTAGATACATAACCTCTTATTACACTAGCGTATGCTCTAAGGGTAAGTTGTGTGATGGTGGGGCTTTCTTGGGGTGGTTCAGCAAACATGTTTTGGGTTGCGATCTCAATAATCTTGAACATATCTTGTAAATGGTTTTGTTCATGGTTTAGTTGTTGAATATAAGCTTGGGATTGGTCAAGGTAAAATCCCAATGATGTTATCTCCCTTAGAATATATGACTAATTTTCTTCATAGGGTATGATCCTACTGGTTAATATCATCACTCCTTTTGTTTGTGAAAATTATTCTCTATCATAACCCTTAATATATACTAATCTTACCAGTCACTATACAATGGATATATTATCAATGGTTAAGATTCTTAATGGAATTTTAAATACGACATGCTATATTTTATAATTGGTCTAAAATAATCAAAGTAGTGAATGTGTTTACTATAACTACATTACTTAATAAGGAATTTATTCATTTAAAAAGGGAATATCATTTATAAAAGTTTAGGTTGTTAAATTCTTCCACTCGTAAAAAAATTCACCTATGAAATTTCATTTTGTACACTAAAACAAATGAGAGTACTTTTGTTTCATCACTTATTATGGTTCCAAAGTTGTTTCCTCAAACTTGTGGTTTCACTACAACACTTTGACTAGGTGATTTGTCTTGTTTAGTATAACTTTGTCTTTATGATCTAATATATTTATCAACTGCTCCTCATATGAAAGATCATTCTCTAAGGGTACCACCTATGGATTGAGAACATATTAGGGGTCTGGTATGTACTTCCTCATGAGGGATACATGGAACGCATAATGTAATTAGGATAGGTTAGGTGGGAGTGATAATCGATAAGACACAACTCTAATTAAATCAAGGATCTAAAAGGGAAAGATGTATCTAGGACTAATCTTTAACTTCTTCCCAAACCTCATGAATTTATTCCATGATGATATATGAAGGAACACCTTATCTCAAGCTTTAAATTCTAGACCTCATTGATGATTGTATGGATAGATTTTATGTTAAATTTTTATTTATTTTACTTTATATTGAATAGTTTGAACCTTCTCCATAATCTATTGGATAAGATCAATTCCCATAAAATTCCTCTCTCTAACTTTATCCCAACATGTTGGGGTCCAAAACCTCTTCCCATAAAGAGCCTCATAAGGTCCCATTTGAATGCCAGAATGGAATATATTATTATATGAGAACTCCACTAAGGGAATGTGTTGATATTAAAATAATTTTAAATCCATTAAATATGATCTTAGCATATAATATAGAGTTTTAATGGTTCTTCTAGATTGACCATCCATTTGAGGGTGATAATTAGTACTAAAAATAATCTCTTTATCCAGTGCTTACTAAAGGATTCTCCAAAACCTTGATGTAAACCTAGAATCTCTATTAGATACAATGGATAGTGGCACTCTATGTAGTATGACCACTTGCCTTATGTATATCTTAGTGATTTATTCAAGAGAGATGTCATCCTTGATAATAATACAATGCACTAACTTTTTAAGGCAACTGACTACCGCCCAAATGGTGTTATTGCCTTTAGATGTACTAGGGAGTCCTATAAAAAAATACATGGTTATGTTTTTGTATTTCCACACTGTTATTCACAATGTTTTCATCATACCCTTAGACTTATTTTTTTCACCCTTAACTTCTTGGCATGTCAAGCATCGAGATAAAAAATTTCAAATCACACTCTTCATGTTATCCCACCATAAGTTTTTCTTCATATCTATATACATGTTAGTACTTTCTGAATGAATAGAGAATGATGAGTTATGTACATTATTCAGAATTCCCCTCTTCAAATCTAGTTTTTATGGGACACATATCTGGGTTCTAAACCATATAACTACATATTTAGAAAGGTTAAACTCTATAATATTCATTTTATTTTATCTATATCCCCTTAACATATTTTTGGGCCTCCTTGATCCTCTCAAGAATGGATGGTTGAGAAGTTATTTGAGAAAGGTATAATAAAGATAATTTTATTATTCCCATAACTATTATTTTAATTTCTATTAATATTTAATCCCTTTTAATCCTCCTCATTGATAGGGTTACTATATCCTTTCTACTCAAAGCAACTTCAACATTGTTCACCTTTCCATGATGTTAATGGATTAAACAATCATAATACTTGATCAGATCTAACTACCTTAATTGGAATATATTTATATCATTTTATGTTAATATATATTAAGGCTTTTATGATCTATGTATATGTCACACTCCTCCCTATAATTATAATTCCATAAACTATTTTAAATAAAGATCATTTTATCTAATTCTAGATCATGCATTGGGTATTTCTTCTCATGGTTCTTTAATTTGGGGGAGGCATCAACAATCAATTTTTAATCTTGCATGATTATATAATCCAATCCCTTTTTAGCCACATCATTGTAGATCACAAATTCTTTCTCACTAGTGGGTAATTTGAGCACATGTGAAGTGATTAGCCTCTTCTTTAACTCCTTAAAACTATCCTGACATTCAACATTCTAGACAAACTCCTCCCCTTCCATGTTAGCTTGGTTAGTGGGATTGAAAATCATGAAAAGTTCCTCAAAAATTGATGATGTTACCAATCTGATCTTAGAAAACTATGGATATTTTTCATAGATATTGTTCTAGGTCATCCTTCAATATCAGATATTTTTGAAGGATCCACAGATATCCCTTTATTGGTGATAAGATATCCCAATAATGTTAATTTTTCTATCTATAACTCACATTTACTATACATCATATATAAATTTTCCTTTCATAAGGTCTTCAGTACAATTTTCAAATGATCCTCATGTTCCTCCTTGCTTTTGGAGTAGATAAGAATATCATCTATAAATACTACCAAAAATTTATCAAGGTAATCCCTAAAGATTCTATTCATTAAGTCCATGAAGATATCTAGAGTATTAGTGAGTCTAAATGGCATAATTATGAACTCATAGTACTCATACCTTATATAGAAAGTATTTTTGGGGATATCAACCTTCTTCAAATTTACTTGATAATATCCCGAACAAAGATCCACCTTAGAGAAGTATTATGCCCCATGAACAGATAAAATAAGTCATCAATCTAGGGAATAGGATACATGTTCCATATCATGACCTTGTTGAGAGAAAAATAATAAATGCAAAGGTGCATTTACCCATCCTTCTTTTTTATAAATAGGAATGGTGCACCCCATAGTGAAGCACTTGGGTGTATAAACCCTTTATATAGATTCTCCTATAGTTTCTTCTTCAGCTCTTTAAGTTCAACATTGTCCATTCTATAAGGAGTCCTGTATATTGGCAAAGCTCAATGTATAATCTCAATTGAGAACTCAAACTCTCATCTAAGATAAATACTAGAAAATTTTTTAGAAAATGAATTATCATATTCCCTTACAATGGGAATGTCATCAAATCTGATCTATTCCTTAGTCTCAATCATTTTATTTGGATACTCTTTCTCATAAGGAAATAATATCCATACTTGAGATGATGATTCCAAAATAGATTCATCCTCATTGAACCTATATATAATTAGAGTGAAATTCATGATACTGAGGGTGATTTTCTTCTCTTGGCAGTTTATATTTTCTTTATATAATTAAATTCAATTCATACCTCAAATAACATCAATTTATAATAAAGGTAGTATCATATGGTTCATTGGGAAGTTCATCCTATAAATATAGATAGGGTAGAAGTTATATACTTGGGATAAAATGATTCCATCATTTTCCATTTTCAAAGATAAGTCTACTTCCATGTTTTGAGGTGGTGTTTTAATAGTTATAATAAACTTGCATGATATGAAATAATGCATAGAACCATAGTCACATAGGATATTTGATGTTAATGAATGGATGTTAATCCTTACATTCACTATTTGATTCTGTATCTAATCATTTAATTCATCAAAAATAGACTTAGGGATGAAAATTTTCAAATAATGAAACACAAAAAAAACTATAAACATTTAAGTGAGAAGTCATAAATCACATGTATTCCTTAACCTTTGAATTTTTATGTTTCAATCTAAGTTATCCATGGTCTATTTATTAACATAAAATTTTATTGGTATCTTTTTTCTCTTCATGATGGTTCAAAAGAAGCATGTGAATTTACCAGATCATATCCCCTAGGTGTGTCAAATTGTGTTTTTAGTAAGGCATGTTTTTTGTGAACTAGGTGATGATCAGTTTAATACCCAATGCACCCTTTTCAAGGTTGTTACCCCATGGTATAATTGTACCAGATCCACATCCACTTATAGTATCCAGATCAATATCATGTTGCTTGGAAACCACTTAATAAGTATTTTTCAAAAATTTAGGGATGTTTTTGCAAGTTTATTATTATCCTTAATTATTTCACTAAGTTTTTATAATTATAATCCCCAAAAATAATTATACCTTGCTCTGATACCAACTGTGAAAAACCATATCTTTTTTATGATTTAATTCATGCTTTATTAAATAAAGAAACACATAATAAGATCCCAAAAGATAAAAAGGCCTAGTGTATTTGGGTAATTAGATACATAAAATAACAACTTGAAACATGGATATAACATCATTTTTTAAAACACCTTAACACACTCTTAAAATTCTTGTACTCTTCTAAAGCTACACGGGATAACCATAGGGACTTCCATAAGAAATGGGTGAGCTATAAAGTCCAGTAAGGGAATAATCAAATAATAACATGATGAAATAAATACATGTGAATAAAGAGGCATATCAAGGTGACTTAATGTGTGTGAGAATAATAAACATGAATATAGAAGCATGATATAATATGATAGAATCAAGGAAGCATAGGAATGTGACAACAATATAAAACAGGACATCATAATAATAAGTCAAGTCCAACCACTGAGACATCATAACATAGTGTGATTAGAATAACATATCATGCACAATACATGATATTTCATGAGATAAAAACATTACCCAATGCATTGTAGGAATATAAAATTCCAATCCCAATCATCACATTCATATCATGTGCATGCGTTAGTGTGCCACATAGATCACACAATATAAGAACACCTTTCATCACTTTTAGTCCTTTGATTAAGAATTTTAGGTTACATAAATTGAAGTAAACAATCAATTAATGATAGTTATATCTAGTTGAATACCCTTGAGTGGAAGTAAGGATGGTTATTCACTACGCAAATGTTTGGCATGTAAAATCACAGGATAATTTTGGCAGCATAATGGGTGTATATAAAGATTCATAAAAGGGTTTAATGAGGGTGAATGTTGGCCTATAATTACTTAGAAATAATATTTATAGTAATAGGTATGTTTGAAAACATATTACAATATGAAAAATTAGAAATCAAATGTCATAATGCAAATAAAGTGCTTGAATAAAGAGGAGGAGAGAATCTCTTATCTTGAGGTGGAACTTCTAAAAGATTGGAAAAGATTATTAAAAGCATTATAATACCTTGGGAGGGATTTAGATAGGGATATGATGAGAAAATTATTTCTAAATGGGTTTTTTGTGAATAGGAGCGGAAGGATGGGGGTATTTATAATGAAAATTAGGGGAATTAATTATTAATTTCTAAACTTAGGTTTTTGAATCTATATGATTAAATAATAAAAACCAAAACAATTTCCATGGTTTTTCCCATGGTTTCTAAAAAATAGGAGTCATTTTAAATATTGTATTAGGATAAGAACCTATATTATTAAAATTATACCATTTTTGATGTGGAAGTGATTCATGCTCATAAAGAACTGATTTTAAAACCTTAAAATATAATATAGTTTTTGGATGATTCATTAAGGGTTTACAAAATTAATCAAATAACTTTAAAAATAAATTATTTTAAATAGGATACATATTTTTGGTCATGGATTCCATTTATACTTTTTATTACATCATTATTAGGCTATTATGA